>SZWC01003071.1:73983-86108 GCA_023375785.1 Penium margaritaceum
TCTGCATGCCGGAATTGTTCTACCGTGACGGCCTTGCCATCCTGTCCCCAACCCAACTAGCCACACAACTTGCACGCTCTCAATGGCCTTGCTGCCAAGCACAAAACGCCGCACGAAGTTGCAAAAAGTCACACAAACCGCTCAAATTACTGCGTCCTAAACATCAAGCAACCAGCAATCGACCGCCATCGCCTACAAAAGTTCTACACGTCCTTACAGCCCTCTATGCCTCCCAGGATCCCCTGCAACCCGAAATCTCCCTTACCCCTCCCTCCTCCCCATTAATTTCCTCACCTCGTGTCTCTGCCTCCGACCCTCCTTGTCCTCCTCCTCCTACTCCGGCGCCTCTCCCCAGGCAAACGGGCTGCACTCGGTACCCGCGCAAGCGTAGGGCAGCCACGAGGCCAAGCGCCACCAACGTCTTGCCGCCGCCGCCGTGCGTAGATGTTACTACCACCACCTTCATCGTCGCGCCCTTCCTCCTCCTCCTAGTCCTCTTGCTCCTGCTTCCACTCCTCCTCGTCCTCGTCCTCGTCCTCTTCCTCCTCCCCCCTGTCCCTGCTCTCACGACTCACAACTCACTCCCCTTCCTCCTAGGTCGCCCCGCAGGCTTCGGACGGCCGGCACCTCCCACGGAGAGGCCCAAAGCGGCAGGCACGGCTGGCGGACAGGCCGTGCGACGACCGTGCGGAATTCGACGTCATCCAGCGGCCAACACAACTTCGCCGCATGACACCTCACGGCACGCATCTGTTCGTGCGAAGGAGCCTCTGCCGTCCTCACACGTTGCCGCTGGTGGGTCGGACTTGAGCCCCTCGTCTGCAGCCGGTGGTGCTTCACTCCCCTTCAATAGGAACTCAGACCCCGTGCACTTCGTCTGCAATTCCCGCCTCCGCGCGTGCGCTGCGCAATGCGGATCCTCCACGCGTGGGACGCGAGACTGTTCCCGTTTGACGGTTTCCAACGAGCGGTGCTGTCGGCACGCAGTCCATAGATCTCGCGGCGGAGAGCCGCTTCCGCCCTCGGGAACTCTCAACACTCGCCCTTGTGCAGAGCTCGATCGTGTCAGAGGGCAGACGAGGACGACAGCGCACATCAAAGCTGAAGCGGAGGTCGAGCCGACCGCGGCATGACGCTGACGAGCACCTGCGACCATCAGTAGAGGTTCGAGGGAGGAGGAGACGGGGAGCAGCAGCGCATGACCAGCAAGTGTTGAACGCAACGGCAGAGTCAAACCGGTCAGGCTACTGTGCGAAAAGCACACACAAAGGGCAGTCTGCGCCTAAGCGCCCTAATTTCCCGCCACTTTTCCCAAGATACTTTTCCCCTGCAGGATCTGCCTCAACGGCGCAAGGTTCCTGCGAACACGGAAGCAGAAACGATGGCAGCAGAAGTGTTCTGATTTAGCAGATGCATGAAAACGTTCCGAACACTGGGAAGCTACGGAAAGTCAGGCAGGGACCAGGCACGGAGGATGACATAATGAAGGCAAAAGAAAACCCATCACTCGCCTGAAAAAGACAACATTCTCGAGAAAACTAATCAATGACAATTTTTCACTAAATGAAGAGTCACCATGCAACCAACTTGAAATTTATCAGGCAAGAAATACCACACTATCACGAACTAGCATCAGTCCGAATTTTTTACCACTATAATCTTCATTCCATTGTTTTGACACTTAGCAATCCATCCCTTCATAAATTGATTTCCCCTCATTGTGACATGTAGTGGAATTATATCCAGACTCTCAATACGACATTTTACGAGACAACTTCTTCAAATTTGAATGGTACAAATTGAAAAAAAAACTTAATCATTGGCTTCCTTAAATTTTTATTCTCTTCTTGGCGCACAGGATGCAACTCCAACTTTGTCCCAAGAGGTCCGGTATTCAAACTTGCATCGGTAGGTAGTGAGACCCAAGTGCAAGTAGGAATGGGACTTCAGTGGCTACTGTTGGAATGGAATTCGCCAAGCTGCATAAGCATCAAGTTGCTCAAGCCAGGCCCCCCTTGAGCCTGCTATGGCCCCATGATGCGCTCTCATCGTTCACAGCCAATGACCCAATTTGTCTATTCCCTTATTCAACCAAGCAGAGGCGAGTTGTGTCCGTAGCAAGCGGCTCTAGACAGTAATACCATTAGCCCGACCAATATATATACATGCATATATATATGCATCTATATACATCAATATATATTCAAATTTTAATTTCAATCATTCCTACATGTCATAGAAATTGCACAACACATGAAAAAACTATGGAAAACCTGATGAAACTCATCTTGTCATATCCATTTTTTCTACAATTCCATAAAATTATATATTCATAAAACTCTAATAATCTTTTCATTTTCCCCTTTTTTTACAATGACGTGGCCTCAAATATGTTCTCTCGATGTTTTCTTACATAAACTTTACTTGACATATAAATCTGTCAACAATGGAAAATAAATAATTTAAAATTATTCCAAATTACTTCATGCACATGTTAACTATATTCATTACTTCCCATTCGATACAATATGTAGAATTCCATTACGAAAAATCCATACCAACTCTATTTGAACATTAACAAATTCATCATGCAAGACATTTCACACTCTTCTAGCATACAACTACATCCATGATTGATATATATCATTCATAAAATGAAATAAAAAACGATTTTTAAACTTTCTAATTGAAATTTGTTTCAAACTCTTATTCTTTTGGTCATTACTGATAAACTTTCAAACATAAGGAAACTATGTGGAGACGTTTTAAGAGATATCTAGAATACTATGAAAGGCACTTCAATGAAATATACTGCACAAAAAACTCATGAATCCTAACCATTCACTTTCATATCTGAATTAAGCAATTAAAACCTCTCCTAAAAATGTTACAACCCTTCTATTGGTTTTCAACACAAATTGTCAACTTAATCATATTTCTCTCACGTAATTACAACATTGTTGCAAAAAACGTGCATTAAAAATGTTCTCTTGAAATTGCTCCATGTGACCAAAACGTGGGCTCAAGTATCTTCTAAACATTTTGTTTACCAAAATTAAATTTGAAAACATTTGTTATTGGAAGTAAAGAACCACATGTAGTAATTTTTTTAGTTAAATTACATGGGAAAATGTGCATTTTTCAATAATGTTGTGTCCCATGGAAAGCAATTTTTCTTACCATACTTGCATCTATGCTACGCATGATAAGAAAAACATAAAACATTTTTTCCAATTGATTTATGATTAAAATAATACACTTTCTAAAGCATAGCTACACATTTCTCATGTGGATTTTCCCTCCTAAAACATAATCATGTGGAATGATACCAAATGAGCAATGAGGATTGGATACTTTATGAGATGATTATATGCACTTTTATGTTTAGGTCATGATGGTGCTTATGGTGAAGATGAATCAGTTATATAAAATATTTAATCATAGATTTGCATGAATCAATGAAAGGTTGTCATCATTCAAGAAGAGTAAACATAATGAACTTTTAAACAATCACATAGCTCATCCGTTTGAAATCTAAAGACTAAACTAAGTACTTGGAATAATGGACGTATTGAATCATTCATACTTTTCTTATTTAACCCCCATTCATTGATGTATTTAGTAAGCTAATTCAATTTTGCCTGCCTTTCATGGATGTTATGACGTGGTTACACACAGTTAGAGACCAAATCATACTTTAAGAACTATGAAGAGAAACGAATCAAAAGATCGACATTTGTAAGGTAGATTTGTGCTTTTCCAACTGATTATGCTCGGTGTGCACTCCAACCAAAGTAAAGAAAAGAGGTGACTAGAACTCAGGTTACAAAACCTGACTAAAAAATATTGTTAAAGCTCGAACAAGAGCAATGATGGAACCTCGAGGAAAAGGCATAATGAAGCTTAAGCTCGAAGAATTATCTTCACTTAAAAAATGTGTCACCATCCTCATATGTTGCATGCCGAAGAAACAAGTTATAAAGCAGCACTTAAGACCCATCAAAAGGTGAAGATGACATGATCATTTCTTCATTAAAGTGCACACCACTGTGAATAAACAATTTTGAAAAACACAAACAATGTTGAAAATTGCATAACTTGATCCACATTTACCAAACCAATGAAAGATCACATAATATGTCTTTTGTCCATCGTTTCCCGTGCACTCTGATAATGTCACTCACATATCATCATCCATAATATTTCACTTTGAACTTGGATAATGTAGATGCATCCTTCCAACTATCGATCAAGTGTGAGATTTCACAATGTTTGAGGCATAGCACGAAGTGAATCTTGCATTCATTTTGTTCAACTCACACATTTCCCACTATTATTAACCAATCCTTATCTTCTTTATCATCATGGCAAGAGAGAAGTGCATGAACAAGGTTGAACATGAAAATTAGGGTTCTCTTCACTAATTTGACCCTATGGAGGCACACTCAACGTGGATCACACGAAAAGAAGAATGGATCTTCACATAGCTAGTACAAGTAAGACGGATGTCCAAAAGCGGATTGAGGCCACGTCTTGAATGAAATTGAAACAACTAGCATGGAAGCAAGGCAAGCCCATTCCAAGTTTTTAACCACCTAATTGTGTGAATCCATGAAAACGAAGCATCTGATTGAAGCCAAAGATTCTATATTATTGTCCTCAGCATGGATGTTATGTTCCTACTAGACTAAGAAGAATTCCATGCGATTATTTGTAAATTCTTACACATAGTAGCACAATACAACAACCATGGTCCGTAAGATTTTTTGAAATTATGAGGACACACCCCAAAAAGTACACAGCGGTGCTACAAACATCCAAGCAATCGCATGAGCAAACATGAAGAAGATAATCTGCTACAAACAAGAAGTTTGGGAGGCCAATGAAGTAGGACCATGAACCTTACACTTAATAAATGAATTCGTGGAGGCATGAGTTAAGTTAAAATTTTATTGAGAATTTCTCCTCGTAGATAAGGGCACCCCCACATGTGTGAAAGATCGATGCCAACCAAATGCAATGTCCTTGATACCCATGTTCACAAACCTCATGTTCGCCCTCATAAAACCTCAAATTAATGGACGCAATTTCCATGACATTCTATGTTATCCTCATGTCCGATCGATAATAGACTACTTTTTGTCCACTTTTCTTACCAATTATTTTGGTCGTAATGTGGCAAAATATTTTACTTTTGTATCACTATGCCTTTAATTACCCACAATAAGATGCATGGTTTGAGATGAAACAAAACCCAATGTTGGGTTGGGATGAAGAAGAAAACATGTATAGTCATTCTCTCATGTCACAAATGCTCTTTCACCATTGTATTGTGTTTGGCTCGTAATGTTTCCTAAGGGCATGATACGACTACCAACATACGTACATAATACTACCTTCAAAATACGATATAACTCCTATGAAGATGACACACTAATGATGGATGAGTAGGCCACAACCACTACCTTTCATACAGGTGGCCCCGACAAGCTGATTGCCCTAATGGTAGTTTGAGAAGCTTCCTTTCGTCCATGGTGAAGTATCAATGTAACTGCGATTCTTGCAACGAAGCTAGCAACATGGCTTTGTATAAGAAGGCCATCACCGTGCCTCAAAACCTTGAATCATATGGCCTCTAACAGATGAATGAAAGTTATTGATCACAGTAGATAAAATGCTTACATCTCAAAGATCCTTTTACTGAGCATGAACCGTTGATATTTGATACTCTTGCAAAAGGAAACCTTCCTTACAGGGGGCGCTTCCTCATTATGGAAGTTTCCTTTCAACCTTGGTTGTCTGCTTGCTTAAATGTGACCCAGAAGGAAACTTCCATCCTACTCAAGCTTTATGTATTTCTAAGGTTTAGCTTCTCAATAAGCTTCTTGTGTTATAGGCTTTGTTCTTACGTATTGATGCTACCACATGATCACATGTGGTTAGTTGATTATCGTAACTGTGATGCTTACACCACAACTCTCTAAGTACGTTGTTCACATGGCAATGATCGAGACGCGCTAAGTCGTCCCTCCAGACTATCGACTCAAAGCGGTTGCCACTTCTCGCCAAGCTCCATGCTTGCACCTGAGTCAGGTGTACTCCCACTTGACTATCAAGTTTGTGCAACATTCTACAAGCCTCTACTCAAGGAGGCATGCATTTTCCTCATGTGAATGCTTCCATTTGAACTTCCTTTCACACCTTCTAGGCACACTTTACCAGTTAAAATCTGGGCCTTTCAAGGTGGAAAGTCTGAGCTGAGCCATAAAAAATGAGTTCATAGCAAGCTATGTGAGTTCTTGCTATAGCCTCTAATGGGAGTTTCGACTATGTCATTTTCAAGTACCAAATCGGCACAAGTATGTGAGTTCTTGCTATAGCCATGGTGGCCTCTTACACAATGTCTAAGAGGCCACCATGGCTGAGCACCTATTACTTAGTGTGTTTCATGAGGGGCTACAGCACTCCCTTGACTAATAGTATTCAGCGGGTCTTATATTCATAGGTCAAGAAACAAAGTTAAACAAAAAAATAACCTTCACAAAATGGGTTGTTTTGAGCAAATAAATGATGTGGATACAAGTGAATAGTTTCCATATGGCAAGAGTCAAGGGAACCAAATTTACAAGACGTCATTTCTGTTTCAAACAACATTGAACACATGATTAGGTAGCACTATTTCATTGACAGGCAGGATTCGTGGCCATCTCAAAAGCAATACTTGTAAGCTTTGGTGAAGGAAGAAAACAACTCAATATGCACCCAAACAAACGCGTTCTCCATAAAGGCACATGTATGCCCTCATATGATATTGGCTCTTTTGGTTCCCACATTTAGCATTTTGTTATCCTAGGAGTGTTCACCACAAAAGGTGCAAACATCGTCTAGTATAGTACTCTTCCTCACGGTAATCAATTCGACATCCGTACTTTGCATAACTTTGGTCAAGCTCTGGCATGCTATCGAGTACCCCTGTGTAATCACTCAAAATAGCCACTCTTACTTATCGTTGTCAACTTGTGTACAAATAACCCATGCCTTGCGAACAACATGGTTGTTCACTTGTTAGTGTTTTGTAAGCAAAACACATGTTTGAGTCCCTTTTCTAATCAATGTACGTCCATGCTCCACAACTGCTTAACATGTGGCCAACCATTCCTATATGCACCTTAAGTTGTGAACATATGAAAGAAGAGGTAGTGATTGTGTTGCTCAAGATATATCATTATGTGTTTATTAACCTTTTTCAATTACGATATAGTGGCATGGAGAGGAGAAAAATCTATATGAAATGTTTTGACGTGTGAGAAGATGTGAACATGGACAAAAGGCTTGAACATATTTACAGTTGCAAATGCGCTTCTTACCAATGCGCTTAGCTTGGGCCTTCGTCTTTGCTTGATTCATAGATGTATTCATAAATTCTTGTGTGATCACACTTCCCTTATCTGCCTGAAAGCCTTGAAAGGAGGTACATAACTTCTTTCACACGATGGACTCATTATGGCGCAACACCCATGTTGCCTTCCTTCACAGGTCATCGTTTGTGCCAAACCTACAACATTTTTTGTCGTCCATGAAAAATGTAACGTTGACCTTATTGGTGTTCTTTTGCCCACATATTTGTAACTGCCACTTGTATTTTGCCTGCCTCCACGATGCACAAAAGGCCTCTAGCGATGTTGTTTTTTATCTCATGAAGCTGACATGCATGTATGTGGACCGACTTTAGTTTAGCATGGCCTTGCAACATGCTTCTATGATTATGATAGCATCATTGCCAGGGAAGTTGACGGTCATGTTCATTATCAGATGCTTCTTGGGCTTAGTCCCCGTTTTCTCAACAACGGCATTTCAAGATTTCCTGAAAGGAGGTGTTCAGTTGTATTTTTATAACCGAGTGATAAAAGCCATAATAGAAATGGCATTGTTGGCAAAACTGTCACAAAAACAATTTACAATAAGTTTGACAAAACACATGTACCGCATTTGCATGGAGGAGCAATTCTTATGTAGTCATCACAGATAGTATACTTATTTCCATGATTGTAATACACCCGTATCACTAAGGGAGAAAGTCCTCACTTGTAATCCATTTTTCAACCCCACTTTACACTATTCTCCTTCGTCAAGAGAGGTCGGAGTGGGGCACACTTTCATTCATAGGCTGGTGCTTAACCCGATAAGCTTCCTTGTAGTCATTCAAGACAAAGTCAGTCGTGTAGATTTGGGAGATGCAAGATTTCCCCTCCTTATCGCAATTGGCAATGTTTGTTTTCAAGATTATGTAGAAGCAAATGATGGAGGATCCATCGAACTCCTACAAGGTATCGCATGCTTCAAAATGCATGTTCATATGCATTGTATCCACCTGACCGTCACCTTCATGTCCATCATGCCCATTTATTCGAGTTAAGAATATGCACAAGCACCATGGTGAGCTAGTGCATTAAGAAATGGAGGGCATACCCATAGTTAGCCAAAGTTATCCACATGGCGTAAGAATTACACTCACATGCAATAAATTAACTGGGATCGTATCTAAAGGACCATGGGGGCAAGACTGAGGTTGACCATGTCACACAACATAGTCAACTGTGGATGCATGTCTCATGAGGCTCTTAACGGTGAGCAGCTTTTGAAACATTGAAATAATAATAAAATTATCTATCATTTCATCCAAAATGGAAAACACGTCTGATTTCACGTTGGGGAATGAATAGGACCAACATATTGGCTATGGGAATAGACCCCTTAAATGTGCCAACATGGCATATGTGTGGCACCCGCATCGTTGTACTCCATGGGATGGATAAGTGTGCGCCTTCATAAATTGTGAGTTATGGAACACACGTGCATGGTTCACTTCGGTAGCGCATACCCAAGTTGATGTCATTGTTTCGCAATGATGAGCGAGGACGGTGACCCTAAACAATGCCCCTCTTAGAATGCACAAAGAGTCGGTGACTATAATGAAGCAAATCTATTAGATGTGTTGACTTAGCTTTGTGGACAACCACACATTAACAATTTCATGATCACACTGGCATACCACACACCTAATAAAGAAATCAAAGGAGGAATGAATTCACTAAACAAAGAAAATTTAAGACTATGATAACCCAGTTTTGAAAACACATGGGTTTATGATCAAGAATGTGTTTCTGTTTCCTCATAACTGGGAACTATATACACACTTCGATTTGTGGTCTGTGGACCAAGACACAAGTTGTTACAAAGCGTGGGTAATCCATGTTGTTGGTGAGTAAAGTGGGTAATCGAACAAGACCATATTAGAACCATGGGTAGCATGGAATCATTCTATACATCAATGTTTTTTATTAGATGATACATACAAACTTTCCTTGGCAAAGAAGAAACATTTATGGCTTTTTTTAAGATGTCAAACATGAATTTGTGAACCAAGGTGTTTGTTTGAGGTTATTGTGTTTTTCCCATGGATGTAAGGAGGACATGTGGCACGGTATATTTTTATATTAAATGATAGTTTTTTTAACTTAAATATAGTAAATAGTAAATCCGAATTCTAAGGACCCTATTGATGAATTCTTACTTTTTTGAATTTTTTTGATGCAATAATGTAAGGTGTTTATTTTGAAAAAAAAACATGAAATTTTGATTTATAAAGGTTATTAATTTCATCTTAGTATGATTTAAGCATCTTAAATTGAAAACAAATCTTAGATTTTGGAAATAAAACTTCTAAAAGGCCTCCCAAAAATGGTTTCATATTTGAATTATTCATCAATTTTTCACAAACTTCCTTTTGAGATAATATGTCTAAAGGGATAAATGAGCATAAAGTATGTGTTTTCCAACCTTTAAATTAGTGAAATAAAATGAATTTCATCAACGCAAATCTGTAGAGTTACTTGAAGGCACAATGTCGGCTTTACTGCCGTGCACCTGTGCAGTGCCTGTCTTTGTGATCGCAGTGTGCAATACGACCATGCTGAGCTTCCTGACGATATGGGCACTTCTTATCCAACACGAAAAAAGGACTGATTGGAGCGAGTTTCATCTTTCGGAACGGTGTCGTTGCGATCGGTCGTCTCCCCTAGTCGCGGAGGTTGCGGATTCTACTAGACACAGGCGGGGCCCCCCCTTGGCCTCGCATCAAGGCCGCCTCCTCTCCCTGCATTCGCGGGAGAAATCGTGGTTGCTCCGGCTCGACCATGCTCTACGGTGCGTGATTCGTTGAACAGCAAGCACAGACTTCGCTTGTCCCTCAAAGCAGCTGCCCAGAACTCTGCTCGCCTCGGAAACATCAACGGCTCCATCTCTGCGCAAGCAATGCATGCGAGGCCTGGCCCGAAACCGTACCGATTTAGTGTTCGCGAGGCGCATCGGGACCCAGTCGCGTCGACCATCGGCGATGCCGAGAGGACGTCACACACATGAGTCCAGGATACGGCGGTAAAACGAAAAAGGCAGCGAGTATCTACACGAACATTATACTGAAAGATATTAGTAAATAACGAGCTATTCACATCATTGAAGCATTTAAACTAATCAAGGGTGATCCCTAGTGTTAATCTCCAGGTAGGAGCTTCCACTGACAGGTCAAGCACAAGAAAAATGTTCATTAAAAATAGAATTGAAGAATTTTCTCCAACATCCAGAAAATTTCAAACGAAGCCTGCATAATTATCCATCCATAACAAACGAAGAACCAAGTCCTGTCAACCTAGGTGAGAGAAGACTCAAATTTAATTATGCTGGTACATATCTCATAAAATAATAACTAATTATAGCTCCAGGAATCTCTAGGTAAATTTTATTCAGTTCAAATCAAATATAAATCATCTAAACTAGCATTTATTTCATGCATTAAACTACGTGTTTGGATACTTTCTTAAAGTTACTTCATGGTCAAAACATAATTTAGAAAATAAATATAGAAGATTTTCAAACCGATGTGCTTGAGGGGCTGGAGCCCTTAAACCATCTCGTCCAACCCCAAAAGGTGAAAGATTCCCAGTCCAAACTCCATGGCATTGACCACATTACACTCCTCTTGCCGAAAAACAAGCCACCATATAAATCCTAGTAAAACATAAGAGCTCGTTTACAAAAAACAATTGGAGTAATAATCTTGAACTGCCTTCATTTCTTATGATCATACAACCCTTCTGCCATCTCGTCTAATGCCCTACACGCCAAAACACCCCCACTAAGATCACGAGGCGCGTGAAACAAATACAAAAGTAAATTATTAGAAATATCATGTAGCCTCTACGCCTTAATCAATGATAGCTAATTTGAACTATTTACAGGAACATTGTCACGAAAAAATCAAATATAAATGTATAAACAATTATTAAACTAATTGAAATTAATTCTACTAAAATTATACAACATTTCAATTCATCGTCTCACACCTGAAGTATGATATATAAAAAATATTATAATTAACATTGACAAGATTGGAACAACATGAGAAGAAACCCTGAATAAATGGGCAAAACATTTCTCATTCACGTGAGAAACTCACAAGCCAGGATTTGAAAGGTTTTCCATAAAACTAAAGATATTTTCATTACACCATTCTTCCTTTTTCATGACAAACAAATTCATTTTTTTTTTTTTTTCAATATTCTTCCTTGAAATATATATATATTCAAATTACAATACTATATTTCATTCTCTCTCTCTCTCTCTCTCTCTCTCTCTCTCCCCCCCTCTCTCTATCTCACTCTATCTATTCATCTCACTCACTCTCTCTCTTTCNTATAAATCAATCTATCCATCCATGCATCTATGTATCTATCTATCTATCCATCTATATATCCATCTATCTATCTATGTATTTATCTATCTATCTATTTATCTATCTATCAATCTATCTATCTATCTATCTATCTATCTATCTATCTATCTATCTATCTATCTACCTATCTATCTATCTATCTATCTATCTATATATCTATCTTTCTCTCTATCTATCTATCTATCTATCTATCTATCTATCTATTTATCTATCTATCTATCTATCTATCTATCTATCTATCTATCTATCTATCTATCTATCTATCTATCTATCTATCTATCTATATATCTATCTATCTACCTATCTATCTATCTATCTATCTATCTATCTATCT
>SZWC01003071.1:86967-107340 GCA_023375785.1 Penium margaritaceum
TATCCATCTATCTATCTATCTATCTATCTATCTATCTATATATCTATCTATCTACCTATCTATCTATCTATCTATCTATCTATCTATCTATCTATCTACCTATCCATCCATCCATCGACCCATCCATCCATCCATCCATCCATCCATCCATCCATCTATCTATCTATCTATCTATCTATCTATCTATCTATCTATCTATCTATCTTTCTATCTATCTATGTATCTATCTATCTATCCATCTATCAATCTATCTATCTGTCTATCTATCTATCAATCTATCTATATATCTATCTATCTATCTATCTATCTATCTGTTTATCTATCTATGAGTGCATGTATTTATCTATCTATCTAACACATATGGATGCTTCAGGAGCTCTCATTGATTGTGGCACTGGATTTGGGAGGGGAGGAGGAACTCCCATACTTACAGCAACTCCTGGCAATATGAGGGGAGCGCAATGGAGATTGGCTATTGGCACATCCCAAGTCCTTCACCAACCAGCTGTACATGACATCATAAGATTAAGGTGTGACCTACAAGTTTCACCTTGGGCTCCCTATTGCACATATGTGCCATACACCAATCTACACATGTGCAAATAGGAGGCATATACATGCGCACCAAAGCACGTCCTTCGATGTGTTCAGGGTAGGGGTACAAAGGTGGTCCATGATGTACTGGTGAAAGAGTAAGTAGAAGTGGTACTCGAGATCAGGCTAGGCACGGTGACAGTAGAACAGTTTAGCTTGCTAAAAAGGGGAACCAGATAATCACATCCTTTCACTTGTTCCCCGGACACATACTCCTAATAAATGTGGTCATCGCCTATCTAGAGCGGCCGATCCTAAAGAGGAGGTGGTCGATGCAACCAGAAGTGGCATTAGACACTACGCTGAGGATAAAGGAGAGGACATATGGATGGTGGCAATGCACAGAAGAAGGTTACTGCATGGATTTTGTCTTCCCCACGATGGAGACCTTCCGGGCCTTCTACTGAGGCCTTAGTTAGGTATTGCAAACAACATAAGAGGTGACTAAGCAGAGGTTGGCCCGGCAAGGAGGTACTATGGGAACATCAGTTCCATTACGTGCCCTCCTCGATCAACACATGGCAGTGGCCCTTGAATGAGCATGGCCACAGCAATTGCAACATCGTGCTACAGTGCATACGGCGGAAACGTCTCTTGAAGAGGACATTGCTAGGGCGTAGAGTGTGATATACAAAAGGAAAAGGGGACAATCAATGGCAAATCGGTACTTTCTGAAGTGGGGATACACGGATGAGATGGTTTTGGCTTCACCATGAAAGCAATTTCATTGTGTATGTCCACTCTCAAATGCAATCAAAGGTGGGTAAATCCCATCCTCAATGCTAATTCCTTTAACACCTTGATATTGGCCTTAAGATCCTTCAACTCACTATGTGCCATTATGATACAAAAGTTGGTACAGGTTTCATAAATGTCACAAAAGGGTTCCATGAGAAATTGTCATGTGCCACAACATTGATTAAAACAAAGAAACATCAAATATCATCCACATAGTACGTCCCAGGACAACACAATTCCTAGAAGAATAACACCAACATTATAAATGCCCATGTTGATTTGCCTAGTTGCCTTTGTAATTGCCTTGATGAAATTCTATTCAACACAACAATTTGCCTCTACTATTGAATTATCTTCCTAACTTTTTAAAAACAATTCTTCTATGTTTTTGTTTAGAAACCTTGCTACTTTCCATATCGTCATCATTGTTGATGGCTTTTTAAAACTTCACCTACAACATGCGTTATTCAAGTAATTGGTTGAAATATTCAACCTTGTGCTCTCCTTCTTGTTGGTCTTCCCAAAGCAAGATATGATTTTCCTGGAAACTCTTCGTTTGCCCGTACACATGCTCAAAGAGTACTTAATCTCTTCCTACCGCTTCCTTTTCCTCTAACTTTTGCATGACATGCATTCTAATTTTCTTTCTTTTGTTATCAAAAACAAGAACAAAAGCTCCCAAAAATTATACTTCCAAAGGCATGTTATAATCATTAACTAGCTAAACCTTGTTGGTCTTGGGTAGTGAGACACATTCCATGTCGTCTTTATGTGTGATTAGCATATACATCATGACTTAGTAGAGCTCACAACCACCAAGAGGTATTTTCCTTTGTCTCACAATACGTGAGGTAATAAGACAGTTGGTTTCTATTTTTAAATGCCATCGTAACCCAAGAAACCACTTTGCACGTATTGTTAACATGATCACCTAGTCGAAAAGATGAGTAAAACATTTGTCTCAATGAACGCAAACAAAATGGTTGTCATTGAACCTATTTTACCCTGATTCAAGTCAATAAGTATCGCTTTCAACCCAAGAAAACATATTAGTAGATAATAATAATAACAAAAACTTATGCATATCGCTTAATGAGAACTAATGAAAGAAGGAAGGCGATCTTCAACTTTCATCTCCAGACATGCCTCTCTTACCATTACTCTCATTTAATAAAACTTTTTTCGTCCTTCATATCATCTTCATTTAATTTCATGCTTTTTTAACTAAGTAATGCCAACTTCCTGAATCCCGAGGAAATGGAGACCCCACAATCCTATTTTTTCCCTATGCACACATGGGTTTTGAGCTTCCTTGTTAAATGCTCAATCGTGTACTTCAAGGTGCAAAGGAGGAGATAAGAAGTTAAATTGTAGTGAAAGGATTGTTTGGTGGAGACAACTAGACACGTTCCAAAAAAAGGAAAGAGCCTCATAGGAAAGGAAAGAAAATAGGTAAAATTGTAAAAAAAATTAAAGAGCTCATGATGAGCTATATAACATGATTTTAAAGGCTTCAAATTGTACCACAATTGGCAAATGGACAATTGTTGAATCAAGTCACAATATTTAATCATCTCTCTATTCACCAAAAGCATTGTAAGGTCAGTCAAAGTGTCATTAGCACTATGACATAAATTTAATGAAAGCGATTCTAGGTTTTTTGCCATGCTTTTCACTGCAAACAATACAAACATATACCTCTATATTACTAGAGGAGAATCTTTCATCAATATCCCATGTAAATTTACCTAAATATCTTCATCTTTGTGATCTCATCTCCACATTAATCATTTCCTATCATGTAATGCCATAAATGAGGCACCATAACCTCACACATGCGATGTTGGACCTATTCTTTGTTATGGAACTTGAAATTTTGTCGTCTTCAAATGTTGCTAATGTACTTAATGCATTATCACAAAAGTGCTCCTCAAAAGCAACGATAATTTTTTCCATGAGCCGATTTTTTCTGTCTTTGGCACTATTCACATGCACTCCTTTTCTTAAATTACTCAGCCTATGTGATTCCTATGGGAGAACAAGATAGGACTTGAACACATTAGCTTAAGCTCATGATGCCTTGCATTATTTTCATAGTAAAGCAAGGAGACATCAAGATATGCAGCCAAGAGGTGGCCAACTAGACCTTCCCAATCATCAAGCTGGTTATTGGTAGTGTTCCTAGTTTGTTGCCAGCTATTAAACAACCTAAAAGTGAGCAGCCATTTGCTAGCTCTTGCTTTGAGAAGAGGTGGCCATTGGCCACCCCCTCATCTTTCAAGATGAAAGTGTCAAATTGTGTTTCCCTGTCATCAAGCGCTATATCATAGAGATGTGGAATTCCATGTCTAATCTCGTCCATCATGTCCTATCTTACCTTTTCTTAATAATTTTGAGTGCATTTGATTGTACATTCTCATGAAACAAATTTGTTTACCATGTCATCCTTTGTTCATTCTCTAAATGACCCTAAAAAAATCATGAAAGGTATGTCAAGAATGGTCTATGATGTTGCACCATGGAAAGAAGATCATTTCCATGTTTTGAGTACCCCATATGTTACATCACCTTTTTCCCCCCTCAAAAATACTCTTAGTTTCAAAGGGGATTGTTACAGCAAGCAGAAACATGTGGTTTGTGAAACAATCCATTCATCGCTGTCAATCATGCCACAATTAACTTATATTTCATCCCCTCTTATAATCACTCATTGGTCCACTCCCCCGATGTATGTGTAGTATACAAGTGGAGCAACTAGATTTTGAGATCCTCCACCATATGAAGAGTGTGAATGAAGAAGGTATCCTTATTAATAATGTAAAAAGTATTAAAAAAAAACGAATCATGCGTTGATGTTCTTCATTTTTTACAAATCCTATGTGATATCAATAAACTTCACAAAACAGTAGTGCATACCTTTTCTACCTACAAGGGGCCAAATATTGATGTGAATGTCTCCTTATATTAAGAAAGTGCATGAATTATGATTATCAATACATATAAGTATTTACATGTTCTTCAACACATGCATATATATCTATCAATGTGTCTATAGACTCATCATTTTACGTATATTCTGATATTTTGTTTCATAATATTTAGTATAATTGTTAGTTTCTTATTCAACATCTATGTATCCACGTATTCATACATCAATCTTTCTATATTCCTTAACTTCTAAACATAATACACATATACATCAAACTTTTGAAATGCCTACATGTTGAGGAACCTTTAATTCTATTCATTTATACATCTGCTGTCATTTCTTCATAAACATATACATACATCATTTCAAACATACATCTATTAGTCTCTTCTTTTGGATAAGTCCTTATAAACAGATATATGTTTTCCTGGTTTTCGTGATTCATTCAGAAATATCCCCATGTTTCTCTCATTAAGTTTTACATTATCTCACCCTTGAGTTTGGCTTGTTGTACCACTACATGATACTCCTATCTCTATCCTCATCTCTCATTCCTTGCCTCTATCTGATTAGTTTTTCTGTCTCTTTAATTCCTTATAAAAAGCAAAAGAACTCAAGAATAAAATATGGGAGACATATGGAATTCAAGGAGGTCGCTCATTTTCTTTTAAACTTTCTATCTCCTCATATTCTTCTCTATTTGTATTTTCTTGTCTATATTGCTTCACTTCAATGAATTATTTCTTTCCTTCCTCTCCCAACTTTGATGTATCATATGTTTTCTTCATTCAACGTCCATATCATCATTTTGGATACTTGCTACTTATCTTCTTAAAACTCTCTCCTCTTCTCCACCAAAATCTAATTTATGAAACGTTTTACTGTTACTCCTCTCTCTCTCTCTCTCTCTCTCTCTCTCTCTCTCACACACACACACACACACTCTCTCTCTCTCTCTCTTCTCTTCTCTCTCTCTCTCTCTCTCTCTCTCTCTCTCACACACACACACACACACTCTCTCTCTCTCTCTCTTCTCTTCTCTCTCTCTCTCTCTCTCTCTCTCTCTCTCTTCTATCGCTCTCCCCCCCTTTCTTTCTCTTTATATTGATCTCCTCCTTGATCTTTACATCTCAACTTGTTTTTCCGTTCGTTGAATGTTGATATTTGTTTTCCTTTTACTTAAAACAAAGGTTTGCATTACATATAAGTTCTTTTTCTTCAATATCTTTTAGTCTCGATGTAATCATATATAACTTTAAGTAAACCCACTTGAATTGAATGAGGAATTCAATGTGTTTCCAATTTCATAGGAATGTCACATCGTTGGAAACATTTTATATTAAGCGATCTTATTTTTTATAATTAGGTCGTATTTTGTATATCCGTGTGACGTATGTTTTTTAAAAGAAGAGTAACTTTCATTGTTGTTCAAGATCTAACATAATTGTCTTCCATTCCATTAAACAATTCATGAAAAACAATTCCATTTTCTTATCAAACATTTTCTCTTGAATTCAATGGAAATCACATTTATGTGAGAAACAATTGTGATTATATCAAAACACTAATATGACATTAATGTTCTCCCATTTCCTTTTTCGATTTCAAAATATATTCTAAATGCTTCAGGGTGAATGGATTTTTATATCATAAATAATAATGTACTCTCCATTAATTTAATTCTTCTTAAAACCATTATTGATACAATGTGGTATTCAAATTCAACATTTCAGTACTTCTTTTTTTCTATGATTTTGCTTCCAACATTTTCAAAACAATTGGTTGATTTTATGGTAGATACTGTTAGTCATAGATCATATGCAGTTAGCATCTTTCTTATTCCTGGTATTGGTGTCTATGTTCAATTTTAGGTCTCTTCATTGATGTTAAGGAAGTTTTATACTTTATTTTTAGGTGAAAGGTGCACATTGATCACATCATTTTGATAAAATCAGTCTCTTGCTTTTATGCAGCTATGTGACATAAATTGAGGTCAAAGGACCTCAATCACTAACATTTCTTGACAGTGGATCAAGCTTCCATTAACCACTTTACATATAAAATATTCTTTCTCTTTTATTAGAAAAATGATGTTAAAAAAATCCTTTTACACTCATCTAGTTCCCCATTGAACTCGGCTAAAGATGTTTGTGCATTACCATAATTCTCTACAAGCGATCCCTTGTGTCCCTTCTGCTATTTTTGTAATTCACATTACAAGCGTGTACTTCCAACATTTTTACACCATACCCTATTTATTTCTCAAAATCATTACGTGAATGAGTTTCCCAAAAAGCACATGTAAGGTTTAAGATTTGAATCTTTTTGAACGATCGGGCACCTTCCTTGTCTACGGTAGTGGACCTTAAGATGTTCCCTTTTGAAGGAAGGTGAATTTTTGTCTCATTAAAGGATAGAGGCATGTGAATCTAGATTTTTGTGGAGTAAAAATTGACCACATTGAGGAAGAACATTACATGTCCTTTGTGGTATTGGTCACTCTATCCACATAATTTTAACAATTTTTTCCTTTGGGCAGCTGAACAACATAGGTGGAAAGTTAAAGACACTTAATGTTATCAGGTTTTTGCCATGAGACCAAGCTTCCTATGTAATGTTTTTGCTTGGTTTCAAGAGTCTAGTACGTTATGTTTCAATCTACTAGTCAAGGTATGAGCATCAATGAATGATCATTGGAACCAATCATTGATCATGTTATTCATAATTGGTTACAACATAAGTTGTAACCGCTTTTCTTCATTTAGTACACTGATGGATTTTGTGGGACAACATGACATGTACTTCTCAATGTTGTTCCATGCTGTTGCAAGATTCAAGCCCATGTTCAATGGAAAATGATCTTTTTTTGTTATCAAATCCTACTTTAAAGGTGTTGGACCCCTTTAAGGACTACGTACAAAGAGAAACTCGACACCGTCCAACCTCAACATGACAGCCCACCATGGATTGTCTTCACTGAAAAAAGATAGAGAAGCATGACATCATTCAATATTTAGTGGCATAAGACGTACTCTACTAGTACAAGTCCTGTTTGACATTGTCAATGACATGTTGCTGTCTCCATAACCATTTCTAGTGGTAGCCCAAGCTCACGTCAACCTATAGTGGAATAACATGGTTGCATGAGCTCATGCGTGTCCACCCAAAGCGCTTTTACAACATAACCCGAATGACAATGCAGTCATGAACATCGATCATTCTTGAACTTGTCTTACCACAAGTCATTCATGATTCACCCCTAACTATGGAGGAGAAGGTGTTTATGTGGTTACAATATGTGGGTTATACCATGAGTTTATGTTAGTTGGCAGAAATACTCCAACACTGGAACCCTTCAATACAAAGCATTCTTTGTGAATTCAAGCATGCTCTAACCTTGGCATAAGTCCTCATCATCCAAAAACCACGGTTGCAAGATTAACAAGCGATTGCATGGCAAGGTTTCCTAGACTATATGCCTTGGTTTGAGCATTCCATTGGCGCGATTGACAAAAGTCACGTTAGAGTGATCATTGGCCAAGAACGGCGTGATTCTTAAGTTAAATAACACCCGTAGGTCACGTAAAATGCGCTTGCGTCGTGGAAACGTTGGGAGGAATGTGTGAATGATGCTAAGATCTTCACGAATGTGTTGGCACGTGGTTTCTACTTGCGATATGACACTAACGTTCTTGTTGATGCGGCCTTCCTCAAAGGTTGTAAGTTGATGACATTGTTCTATGGGAGACATGACAAATTGTGTGAATGTAAAGAGGGAACACATGGTCCTTGAGACCATGAAGAACTCTTCTACCTTCATCATGCTAGTGCGCACAACATGATAGAGAGGGGATTTGGTGTTCTCAAGATTTTACTCAACATTTGCCAAGGTATCTCAGTCTAGTAAGTTAATTTTTAGGCCATGTTGCCTCAATCATGTTTGATAATGCACAACCTCATTCAAAGTTGTGAGGACCTGGCATGAGGTGTGGATTATGCATAGTCTTTGGATATTGAGAACAATAGAGAAAGACTAAGACGAGTGCAAGTGGCAAGTGGATGGGGAGAAGATGTAATCATGCATGTTATGAGAGTGAAAATTGTTGGGGAAATGTGAAGTAATTACAGTAAAAGTTAACGATACAATACATTTTCAATACATGATGAATAATCCTCCTCAAAGTTGTCCTCCTCAAAACGTAATCCAACATCTTCAACAAGCACCTCACAAACAACAACATTACTTATGATTTATTCCAAGCCAATATAACTTGCCTCAAGGGTAGTTTTGGTACCTCCACCGCATGGTACACTACCATTGGTGTCATTTCTAAAATGCATGGCACATTCCATACTCCCCTTAAGGTGGCATCTTAGGATGTCATCTGTCACGCGCTTGTAAAGAAGGCCCAACAAGTACACTTAATCCTCACAAATGGTTTGCTCCTATTTCATCTTTTTCATCATGATGACTACATCATCCATGTCAACAGACTTGTTTGAAGAAAGCAGCTGAATGGTGTTGTCCTTCCCACCATGGCTTAAGCCATTTTTTAGACATTCTGAATGGCGCCAAAGCGTTTCCCCACTTAGGAGCTTTTCAAGTATCCTGTGAAAGCCAAAATTATCAAAAGAACCATGACCAAAGCATCATTTAGTCCGTTACACTAACCAATACCTCTACAATCGTCAGAGACAATGTCCAATGTGGCCTTGACGAGCTCGACATCACGTGCAATCATCCAAAACTCCTTGCCCAAGCCACTGTTTGTTCTTATGGTAGAGGTTGAGTGGTGAATTTAACCTACACTAGCTGTCGATGTGAAAGGCGTGGAAGGTGTTATCAGTGTAAAGGTGAGTGGCACTAGCGTGGGCACTAGTGTTTTTTGAGATGTTATCGCATACAGTACGTTGAAGGCAGAGCTTTCACGAGGAGGCACCAGGCGTAATATAGATGATGTGCATGGGTGCATGGGAGAAAATGCACAAAATACTACACGGGCATCACATACAGTTAATGGAGCAAACAAAGCTTGCTACATGGGGTTGTTGAACTCATGCGGATGAAGAATTGGCATGCCCACCTTCCAAGCTATGAGCATTGCGTGCCTGTACGGTGGAAGTGGCACAATGATTGTGTGCGAGTAAGACAGAGTGTGAGGTGCCCATCGCACGTGCTTCCCACACATATACATGTTACAGTCGTTGCTAAGGAAAGGATGGAGGTTGTACGCACTTTTGTCGTCATTAGATGGGTTCAACACTATTTGATTGTTTGCACACTATTGTTAGCAACAAGAGATAACACAAATGTGGTGTTCTTCCTTGTCAACGTATGCATGGGGGATCGACAGTGATGTAGTCGAGTTTGAGACGTTCGTCATGGCAAGCGCGCCGGCAAAGTGCTCCATGGCGGAGTTGGTTGGAGTGAAGGGCCTTTTTTCGTCCTCCTCGTTGGTGTTAAGTGCATGAAGTGTGAAAAGGGGGGTGCGTTCAAAGTCAAAGTGCTCTCGGAATCGGTGTTATTGAGGGTTTGGGTTGACGAGTCACGTGGACGTCTTTTACCTTCTAAATTTCAAACAGTCTTAATATAAACAATTGATGCAAGCCTCGATGAGGTGCATCGTCATCGTTTTGTTAGTAAAATGGTGCTCGAGTCTCTCACTAGACGTTGAAATGCTTAAATTCCAAATATGACAAACCCTATTTTAAAGAGATTTTATTTATGAAATTGAGTGATTTCATATGCGCAAAAGGCTACATTCCTTCATCTATGAGGAAAATGATGCAAATCTGTTCACAAAAATCGTGACAATAATATTACATAGGCATTCTTGCAAAAGAGTTAAAAAATCTAGCCTTTTTGCAACCGTTTTGGAATTTCATGCCAGGATAGAAAATTCTGTAGCGTACTAGGGCCCAAAGCGACATGGTTTGCGCCCCTCCGCGGACTCCGAGCGTATGCACTCTTAGGTTGGAGGAATGCGACACGGTGTGGCCTTCTTATGTGTCCTAGACAGGTCTCTGACTTTTTGGTTGTCGGACAGGACTGATCGAGGTACGAAGACCCTTACACGATGTGGTTGTTGCACAGTTTTCCAAGGTTCCCGTCCAATTAGTTCCATCAAAGTTAGTTGGCTTATTTTTTGAGAGGGCTCTCGCTTGGCATTAAAGCGACTTCCCGGTTTCTTTTGGACATCTGTTTCAGCATTTATTTTTCTAGTCGACATGGTCCGAGAAACAGGCGACCAAAAGGTCTGCCTTCCCTTTTCGTTTTTTCCGCTGCTGCGTAGAACGCACCCGTAGGTTTGACACCCTTGTCCACTCCCGTTTTCTTTCGAGACTCTTTCCCACGCCTTTTCTCTCTTTGTTATGAACCCACCACAGAAAGCGCGTGCAAAGACAGACCTACAGATTTTTTCCGTGGCTAAGGCCGCGCTTGATGGGGAAGTCCCCTCAAGCATGTGCCACGTCTGATGAAATTTGACGGGTGGTCCCAGGAACTTTGACAGCCTGCAAGTCGCCGAACCGCCTAACCTGGCAGGATAAGAGCATCAGTGACCAGATCATCTTTCCGTGATCTGTGGTTGAAACGCATCTGACCACGTGACAACCACTGCACCAATAAGGTCTCCTTCGATATTTGTAATTACTTTCAAATGTACGCTTACCCACAAACGGCTGTCCAATGAATGATTAGCAGGTGCAACTGTCATCTTGTTTCAATCAAAAGTACAAAGACAAAACAAGATACATCGTGATACAATCGTCAGACCCCGGGTATGTGGCAATTCGTATGTTAACCATGTGCATCGATAACAAAGACATTTTTACAAACATCGCGTTCCACCCGTAGCTATCGCCGAATTCCATGCCGTAGAGATCCTGTGTCCATCCTGAATAAAACCCCAAACAGTAGGAACAGCCATTCGCGGCTGGTACCAGCAAGATATGCAACTGATTAGATGACCCTTCTACCCTCCATATGTGCAGCGTTACCACCCTTACCAGCAAACTTCAAGAATTTCACGGCCCATGTATGAATTGATACAGGACTTTTGGGTTACATAATAACCCTTTTACATTTTTTTTTGGGGTTACATATTAAGCCTTTTAAAATCGGTTTCTCCTGCAGGAATAATATCGTGATTGGCCAGATATGCGGACGGAGGCTACTTTTTGTGGAACTTAATGTTGTTTTCTCCCTCTGTCGCTCCTCCTCAGCCGCGACCTTTCAGGTTTCACGGAACTGGTCTTCATGGCCAGCTAGTGAGCCTCATGAACCCGGGCTCAAAACAAGGTCAAATCGCAGGAGCAACACAAGGAAATCTGACATTGTCATATGACGAGGGAAAAAAAGCGAGATCGATTGAAAAGGATTTTCCAATCTTTTTCATGAGACTTGGAACATCAAATTTTCATTGAAAATGGACAAACGTCATCTCGTGTTTGTTTTTTGCATAAGAAACGTGTTTAACTAGCATACAAATACATATTCAATACATGGCTCCATATACAAAATATTGATACCAATCCAAAGTAACAGAAATGGGACATATTTGAAACAATTATTGTGTCACGAAAATCAAAACATAAAACTTGCAAACATATTCGTGTCAGTGGATGAAACAAGGGCATGATTTTTCTAAAACACAAACGACCGGCGATTCATCATTACACTTCAATCTCCTGGCCATCCTTCCATTATAAGGTATGTACTACGGACATGTATCCGATCTCTCTTAAAGGGTATTATTACAACAAAAATTTGCTCGGTAATTATGTAACCCTATGCACACTTTGCGTACAACACCTGCCTCTTGTTCTGTTTTTTTTTTGTCCCGTGGTCATAACCGATGGGACCGGGAGGATCACTGAGACGCCAAAACAAGCCCGGGGATTGAGCACGGCCTCCCAAACGTATTTCAGCTTGTAAAAAGTGGGGTATTTCCACCAGCGATGGAAGTTCTATGAGATGCAGGTCATTTTGTTTTCTCCACCTTCCTGTGTACTGCACAGGAAGGGAGCATGTAGTATTCCGATGTGGAATTGACTATGGGGTTTGTTTTTTCTCCCGGCGAGGGGGGAGTCGGGCTAATCTTAATGGAGCATGAATAGGGTTTTCTCGTAGGAGGTGTGGGATGGTTGCAATGATGGTTGGTGTGGGGTTGTGTTTTGGTTGTGCCCATCGCTCTTGCTAAGGGGCGGTGTATTATCGTGGATCGTGTGATTCCCCACAAAGTCCGCTTGTTGGTGGGAGTGGTAGGACCTATAAGAATGTTGGGCACTGTCGGCGGGGTTTTAGGGAAGGTGGTCAAAAGGATGTGGAGTCAATGAATGATTGGTTGGATCTCTTGGCGTTGTATAAGGCAGTGTTCAATCGTTTCTTGCTTGTAGCGTGGGCAAAGTGATGATGAGGGGGGGGGGTGGGGGGTCTCCCCCATGACCCACAGACGACGCACACGAGCACAAGATCACGGGCACCACATGTGTCACAAGATGTGACTAACGACTGTACACACGCACACAAAAACCACTTATACAGGGTCACCACGAAGACACAACAGTCCCACTGCATGCACGGCTGCCTTGAAGACATTACTGCTGAGTGCCTTCGTCAAGAAGTCGGCTCTCTGCTGTCGTGTGTCGACCCAAACGATCCGGACATCATCTGCAGCAACGCGCTCACGAACAAAATGATGCTCAACATTGATGTGCTTCGTGCGTGTGTGATGCATGCCATCATGTTCTGCAATTGCTTTGGTGCTCTGGTTGTCACAGCGCANCGACGCACACGAGCACAAGTTCACGGGCACCACATGTGTCACAAGATGTGACTAACGACTGTACACACGCACACAAAAACCACTTATACAGGGTCACCACGAAGACACAACAGTCCCACTGCATGCACGGCTGCCTTGAAGACATTACTGCTGAGTGCCTTCGTCAAGAAGTCGGCTCTCTGCTGTCGTGTGTCGACCCAAACGATCCGGACATCATCTGCAGCAACGCGCTCACGAACAAAATGATGCTCAACATTGATGTGCTTCGTGCGTGTGTGATGCATGCCATCATGTTCTGCAATTGCTTTGGTGCTCTGGTTGTCACAGCGCAATGTGATGCACCGGATAGGAACGCCCAGTTGCTAAAATAAGCGACACAGCCACACACTCTCACACGTACCGGCGCCAAGAGCAACATACTCAGCTTCACTGGAACTGCGTGCCACACAACCTTGTTTGCCACTTTTTCACGACACAGCGGTCCCTCCGACCAGAGAGACGTAGCCTGTACGGCTGCGAGCGTCTGTGTCATGGGCCCAGTCCATGTCTGTGTAGCCATCAACTACAACCGACGGTTGTGCCCGGAAGCACAGACCGGTCCGGGCAGTGGAAAGGGCGTACCTGATGACACGCAGTGCAGCCTCCAGGTGCCGTGCCCTAGGGCACTGAGAGAACTGGGCCAGGAAGTTCACAGAGAAGGCGACTTCCGCTCTGGTTGTTGTCGCCAGGTACATGAGCGACCCGATGATGCGGAGATAGTCCGTCACGTCGACTTCCTCCCCCACCTTGGACACGTCCAGTGTCTTCAACAACCTCTGCCCAGCTGGTGTCATAGGCGTCGACGCTGTGGGGGTGGACTCAAGCAGGGAAGCAAATCGCTCCCCCAGACTGTGAACGTACCCAGCCTGGTGCACATGGAGGGTGCGACGCGACCGGTCACGCTCAAGCTCCATGCCCAAGAAGACACGAGCAGGACCGAGGTCCTTCATCTTGTACGTGGAGTGCAGAAGGCTCTTCACTGACCTGACAACATCCTGGCTAGGCGAGGCTATCAGCAGGTCATCCACATAGACTAGGACAGCCACGAACGGCACAGAAGGTGGAGTCACAAAGAGTGAAGGGTCCACCGTACTGCGTCGGTACCCTCCTCTCTCGAGGGTGGACGTGATCTCCTGGTTCCAGCACCGAGGCGACTGCTTTAGGCCGTAAAGAGCTTTCCGCAGTCGCCGGACTCTGTCAGTGCCATCGGAGAAGCCTGGAGGCTGGACCATGTAGATTTCTTCGTCTAGCCCTCCGTGCAGGAATGCATTGTTCACATCCATCTGTTCAAGCTCCCAGTCATGGTGAGCCACGAGACTCAGCAGCGCTCTGGCTGTGGTGTACCGTCCGACCGTTGCAAATGTTTCATCAAAGTCGATGCCTGGGACCTGGGAGAATCCCTTCGCTGTGAGCCTCGCCTTGTACTTGTCCAGAGCGCCATTGGGTTTGTACTTCCGTCGAAAGACCCAACGAGCGTCAATGGCCTTGCGACCAGGCGGCAAGTCAACTAGCTCATAGACCGCGTGATCATCCAAAGCGTTCAGCTCATCATGCATGGCCGCCTCCCACTGTTGGGCGTCAGTGGAAGCACGTGCTCGAAGCATTGTGGTTGGCTCAGGTGGCAGAGCTGTGGTGGCTGACGCAGCGTGACACTCTGCAATGCTGCTCAAAACAGCTACCTCCAATGCGTGCGCATGCTCTGAGGCAAGGAGTGCATAGCCAAGGGCAGAGCTGGGGTGGACAACCCCTGTGGACAAGCCCAGGGCATCCATGCCAGTAGGAAGGACAGGAGACGGCCCAGTCTGAGACTAGGGGGGGTGCTGAGACCGTAGTGCCAGCGCGTTGAGGGAGCGCACGAAGGCGCCCGCCTCGGACGAAAGGGGAGACCGGAGCAGGACCAGTGGTGGTCAGTGGCGGAGATGGCAGCCACATGAGGAAGGGAAGAGACAGGGGAGGCAACCACCGGAGGCGTGACCGGACTGGACGGAGGAATAGGTGAGGGTACCGCGGCTGACTGGATAGCGTCCGAGACAGGGGAGGACGGGGCCGCGGAGGAGGAGCTGCTGGAAGATGGGGAAGAAGTGGGAGCAGGACCGGACGACGAGGGCGGACTGGATAACGGACCGGACGACGAAGACTGCAACGAGGGTGATAACTGCGGTGTAGCAGCAGGGACTGAAGGGGTGACAGGACCGACTACCCCTCCCAGCCGAGAGAGAGGCAGGAGAGAGGAGGAAGGGGGAAAGCGACTGAGGTCACGAAGGAAGACAGACTCGAAGAACAAGGCATCGCGGGACTCGATGACGCGCTGACGGACGGGATCCTAGAACCGCCAGGCCTTAGACTGGGCAGATACACCCAGAAAGGGGCACAAGCGGCCACGAGGAGACAATTTGCCATCACGTAAGTCCTCGGGGAGCCAGACAGAAGCAATGCTGCCCCAGACCCGAGTGAGGCGCAGGTCAGCACGAGTGCCGTACCAACGCTCGAAGGGGGTGACTGTGCGGGGAAGAGGACCGTGGGGGACACGGTTCCAGATTCAAGTCATGTATCTCATCGCCTCAAAGGCAAAGAGCGGGGGCAAGCCCGACTCGGACAAGAGAGTGTGGACGCCGTCAGCCAAAGTACGATTCCAACGCTTGGAAACTCCGTTTTGCTGGGGTGTGTAAGGAGCAGAAGTCTCCAGACACACCACGCGGGACTCAAGGAGGCGAGCGGTTGGACCAAGGAATTCGCCACCACGGTCGCTGCGAAAGACCCGCAACGACCGCTGACAGGCGCGTTCAGCCTGAACAAGCCAGGACTCGATGACGGAGCAAACATCGCTCTTCTGACAAAGGGCGAACACCCAACGAAACCGGGAGAAATCATCGGTGAGGCATAAGACATACCGGCCAACGTCGCCTAGGAGGTCATGGGGTAAAGGACCCATGACATCCGCATGAACACGATCGAGCGGATGGGAGGACGAAGAGACAGACGGAGAGAAAGGGGAACGATGCATTTTGCCCTGCGCACAGTCGAGACAGTCAGCGGGGCAAGGGGTAGGGAAGTCAGACGGAGAGAGACCAACAGCAGGCTGAAGGCGAAGCATACTGTGAACGGCATCCGAATGAACATGACCAAGGCGGCGATGCAGGAGACGGACAAGGTCAGGGGAGAGGGAAGGAGCAACGTGAGCGAGTGCAGACCCTGGCGTGGGGGAAGAATAGGAGGCATGCAAGGGAACACGGTAAAGCTTGCCACATTGCACACCATGTAAAACTGGATGACCAGAGGGACGTAGACAAACAGTGCCAACACCACAACTGGCAGTGAAGTCCATACTTTGGTCGTCGAGGGACGACACAGAGAGCAGGCTGAGCTCAAGCAAAGGCACGTACAGAACGTCACGCAAGTACAAGGCACCACTGGGACCGACAAAACGGACGACGCCAACGCCCTGAACAGGAAGCAACTGACCCGACCAAGTACGAATGAAGCGGACTGACCCGACGGGACCTAGCGAGACGAACGACGAGCGGACTGACGTCATGTGATGGGTGGCCCCGGAATCGAGGACCCAAAAGCCACTGGAGACACGCACAGAGGGGAGAACACCAGAGGTGGCAACAATGCCGACGGAGGATTGAGACGGAGCACAAAAGGAGAGACAACGAGGAAGAAAGACAGACTGCCAGTGCTCAATCCACGAGACGGACACACTCAACGAGCCCAGAACGTGACCGGGGGGGTCCCCACGAAGGACACTGTCCGTCTGACAAACGAGACCTCTGGCCGGCGATGCAACACTCTCACCTCCCTGATCACGAAGACGCAGGAGCTGAAGGAGGGACTGCTCCAGCTGGCGCTCTCGATCACCGCGATCACCGTCCACCGACGCTGGCGGAGCCGGAGTAGACACGCCTAAGGAGGAAGAGAACCACGGCGGCGCGGTGTAGGCGGAGGAAGGAGGACTAATGTAGGTGGGGGCACCAGATGGAGGAGGCCAGCCCCAGGGGTATGGGCCTGGAGGCGGAAAGGAGGGCACGCATGTGGTGGAGTGTGCGTGAGCAGAGGTGGTGGCCGGGGAAGAGGCCGTGGAGACAGAGGGCGAGGACGTGGAGGAGGAGCCGGATGTGCGCGCCCAGTGAGCACGCATGGCCCTAGCCAGTCGAAGATCGTCTGGAGGGGCGGGACAGGAACGAGCAGAATGCTCGGAGGAGCCACAGTTCCAGCAGACGACAGTAGCGAAAGCACGGGAGGAGGGGCCGCTGCTCTTGACCTTCCCCTTGCCTTTGCCCTTACCCTTGCCCTTCCCACGGCCCTGGGAGGCAAAGGCAGAGGCATCAGAGGATGAGGCGAAAGAGGAGGAGGAGGAAGAGGGTGCAGAGGAAGAAGCTGGCGCAGCAGTGGTGGTGAGCGCAGCAACACCCGTGACAGCGGAGCGGTAGAGGCGCTTGTTCTGAAGACTAGCCCACCAGGCAACGAGACGCTCAGCGGTGAAGTCCCAGAGAGCCCCGACCCCAGGCGGCGATCTAGGCAGAACGGGCTATGAGGCAAGCCGCTGCAGCTCGTCTGCCTTGACGTCACGAAGAAGGTCGGACAGTTCCGGGATGAGGCCGTTGACCATGGTGAGGACGGCAGAGAGCTGGCTATGCGCCGCGTCATCAAGCTCGTGAAGGAGCTTGAGACCGCAGGCCTAGTAGGCGTCAGTGGTTTCGTTAGCACGCATGAGAAGCGTGTTGAACAGGACCGTGAGCGTGCTCTGAGCGGCTTGACCAGTGACTGTGGTGCGACGACGCAGCATGGCATATGCGCCGACAGGGTCTGCCAGACGCTGGACAGCAGGGTCAGCATTAAACGTGCCGACATCATCAATTAGTGACTCAGGAGCGGCAGCGATAAGGGCGCGCACAGCACGGGCAGACTCCGCAGCAAGGGGAGTGAAAGGAGCAACAGCTAGAGAGTAGTACTCCCACAGCTGCTCCCCTTGAGCCCAGGCGCTGAAGCGCACCTCCCAGGAGGAGAAGGCGAGCCCAGCAGAGAAGGAAGGGGGTTGCGAGAAGAAGTCATGGTGACGCAGCGCAGGAGGAGTGGCAGCCGCAGCGGGGCCACCAGTCTGAGCAGTGGCAAAAGTGCTGGAGGCAGAGGGAGTGCCAGAGGCAGGAGTGGGATTGGTATTAGCAGGTGGCACAATAGACGCGGCAGGGAGGCGACGCAAGACAATAGCAGCGACTTCATTGGCAAAGGCTGCACGATTATCCTCTGCCAGCTTAAGGCGGTCTTCAGCCTCTTGCTGAGCCTCGCGAGCAAGAGCCAGCTGACGCTGAAGGGCACCAATGACTGACTCGTCGTCACCAAGCATGGTGACGACGTGAGGGCTCTGCCCGACAAATTTGGGCAGAGTTTCCCCAACCCCAGTGGGCGTGGGAAAAATGGGGGTGCCTTAGGCAAGGTAGCTGAATGCTGCAGGACAGCCCACCCCGAGTCAGACAAGACAAGCCACCGCAGAGAGAACAAGGGAAGACGGCAGGGGACGAAAGCATGCAAGAGAGAGAATCATGCGCGGACAGGAGGTGACTGACTGTGCAGAAAGGCTAAGAGCGGCGGAATTGCAGCTGAAGAGGCAGCGGAGAGAATGACAACAGTGGAGAAAAGGGGTACCACTAGAGCAAGCACACCAGTGACAAAAGCAGCATTGAGAGTGGTGATGACTGCTACGATGGAGACTGTCGCCGTGACGAAGCTGGAGGCGGCCGATGGAGCAGATGCCGCTGCACTGACGGCGGCCGATGTGGAAGTGCGGACTGAAACTGCCGCTGTCGTTGTCGCTGTTGCAGATGCAACGGCAGCCGTCGCTGATGCGATGGCAGACGCTGCTGCAGAGATCTGTGTCCCTATGTTAGTGGCTGCTGCAGCAATGGGACCATCGACAGCTGCAGCCTCTGTGTATGCCTCTGTTGCACGCCCTGGTGAGGTCACGGCAGGTGCGCGAGAGGCTCTAGCGGCTGCAGCAAACGGAGCGGCGGTTGCTGCAGCTGCATCTATAATTGCTGCAGTCGTGCGAGTGAACACACTCACAAGACTCACAACGTCCTGTGTGAATGCAGCATAGAGGTCGGGAGCGGCCTGTGGCTGTGGATCCCCCCCAGGAGAAGAAGGCGGGGAGACGCTTACCGGACGGTGGCGAGCAGCCCGCGCTGATGACGCTGCTGTGGATGCGGACGCCCGATCGCTGCTCATTCCTCTACGGCGTCTGGCGTGACGATGCGGAGGCCCTCCCTCGTAGTAAGGACCAAAGGGAGGTGTGCTAGGAGCGTCACGTTGAGCCAGCGTGGCGGGGTGTAGCACCATCAAGGTGGTGCGCGCGCAATGTAAGTCCGTTGTCAATGCGGCAACTGGAATACTGTTGCAGCTACTGATGCAGCTGTCACCGCCGTTGCTAACAATACTACTGTTGCGAGTGCTGTTGCTGCCGTTGATGTTGTTGCTGCTGCTGCGGCTGACGCGGCTGGCAATGCTACTGCTGCCGCGACTGACGGGGCTGCCAGGGCTACTGCTAACAGTGCTGCTGCGACTGACGGGGCTGCCAGCACTACTGATAACAATGCTGCTGCTGCTGCTTCCGATGTTGCTGCTGCTGGGGCGGACGCGGCTGGCAATGCTGCTGCTGCTGCGGCTGACGGGGCTGCCAGGGCTGATGCTAACAGTGCTGCTGTTGCTGCTGCTTATGCGGCTGCAATACTGCTACTGAGAACAATGCTGCTGCCACTGCTCCGAATGCTGTTGCTGCGGCGACTGAGACGGCTGCCAACACTGCTGCTGCGGACGATGCTGCTGCTGCTGCCGATCTGCTACAGTAGACGAGCACCTCCGGCAGTCACAGTGACAACTGTGACTGTGACTGAATGGCTGCTGGTGTGTGTGCTGCTGCAGGCTACAAGAGAGGACTGCTGCAGCTGCTGCTGGCGAGTAGATACGCCAGTGGTTGCAGTTGGGAGGGCTGCAACTGTCAACGTGCGGGAAGGACAGATCCGAGGGAGGGGCAAACAACCCTAACCCGCGGTTTTCTGCACGTGGTTGCAGTCGACCGCCAAGACTGGAGGTCGAAGGCTAGGGTGGAGAAGGATCCTCCTCCCTAAGAGCGTGCAGGACTGCTGAAGAACAGCAGAGACGGCGGAAGCGGTGACGGCGACGGCGAAGTTTCACGCGCCAACAGGATCTCGCGCGCTGTGTCGCGCGCGATGCGTTCTCTCTTCTCACTGCTCTGATACCAGTGGATAGCGAGATGTGGTGTGAGGAGAG
>SZWC01003071.1:146969-158196 GCA_023375785.1 Penium margaritaceum
GCCGATGAGCTGAAGTACCCGAAGGTGGCTGAGTACGTCCGCAACGAATGGATGCGGCGTGGTGGGAGAGAGAGCGGGGCAACGTCAAGTTCCGCCTATGCCGTCCGTCCTCAAGGTGGAGGGGGAGGCAAGAAGGGGAAGGGTGCCAAGCAGGGCACCAAGAAAGGTGACAATAAGGGGGAGTGCTACAAACTGTGGCAAACAGGGCCACTATGCATGCAACTTCCCCAACAATAATTCGGACCAGCCTCGGAATGCTCGAAAGAAGGATGATCTCGTAATGATGGCGAAGGAGTCCGCCGACTTGACAGATCCGGGAGTCTCCGTGATTGACTCCGGATCGGGCCGCCACACACAATGCAACCGGGCATCAATCGTCACTTATAGCGCCTCGGAGTGGTGCATGACAGTGGCCAACGGCAAAACGGAGTTGGTTGCCGATGAAGGCAACATCCGCATTGAGATGGATGTAGACGGGGAGGCTGTTACGAGCACAATTCATGACGTGCTCCACATGCCCAACTTTGGGGCAAATCTGCTGTTAGTGAGCCGCCTCACCCACAAGGGGCTCAAGGTACTCTTCAACAAGAAGGAGGCCATCATCCGCAAGGAGGGGAATGGCCAAGTGATTGCATGTGAAAAGCGAGAAGACGACTTGTACCTGCTCCATGCAAAAATCCTTGGCGGCCTGATGGGGTCCGACGTCACCCACCTTGCGAAGAACGACGATGGAGACCTGGACCTGTGGCACTGCCGCCTGTGCCACATTGCTTCCTCAACTGAGAGGGACATGGAAAAGAAGGAATTAGTGCAGGGTCTTAAGGTTAAGAGCCTCGACGTAACCAAGAATGCCGTGTGCAAACCATGCATGGCCGGCAAGGCGACACGGCAGCCGTTTGACGGCAAAGGGACGCGTGCATCGGCGAAGTTGGAGGTGGTGCACACGGATGTGTGCAGACCGTTTGAGCCCTCCATTGGTGGGGCGTGCTACTTTGTCACCTTCTTCGACGACCACAGGCGCAAGCACTACCTCTACATCATCAAGAGGAAGAGTGATGTCTTGTCGTGCATGCAGGAATTTGTGGTGGCAATGGAGTGGCAAACAGAGTTGAAGGTGAAGGTGTTCCAGAGTGATAATGGTGGCGAGTATGAGGGCTTCACAGCATGGATGAAGAGCAAGGGGATCGCATGGCAGAAAACTATGCCACATTCTTTGCAGCAGAACGGCATCGCCGAGAGGGCAAACCGCACCATCCTCAACATGGTTCGGTCCATGTTGTGCGATGTCGGCCTTGCACAACGGTACTAGGACGAGGCGGCAGGGACAGCGGCGTACATCATGAACCTGACGACGACAAAGCCGCTAAAGGACGCAAATTCTAAGATGTGGAAGACGCCACAAGATGTGTGGAGTGGGAGGAAGCCAACTATGGCACACCTCTGCACATTTGGTTGTGTTGCACATGCTATTGTGCAGGCACGGGAGGGGCGGGGCAAGCTGGACCTGCGGACTCGGCGGTGCATCTTCTTCGGGTATGAGAGCGGGAGCAAGGCGTACCGGCTCTTCGACCCGCGAAGGCAGCAGATTGTGAAGAGTCACAATGTCACATCCGACAAGGACAGCCGTTGGACGGACAAGGACGGGGTCTCTCCAAGCAGGGGGGGTGGCTGCCACTCCTCGAGGGGGAGTCATCGGAGGACGCAAAAGAGGGTGACGTCCCATCGGCTCCAGCCGGCGAGAACCATCCGGGCAATGTGGGAGCGGCTGATTTTCCTTCAGCCGAGTCGGACATTGAGTCCAAAGCACCGGCAGCAGTGGAGCTGAACGAGGAGGCGGAGAGTGAGCCCGCATCTCTACGGTCCCCGAGAGAGGGGGAGCAGGCCAGCGGTGCGAGTGGCACCGCAAGAGGGCAGCAGCAGCAACAGCAATGGCAGCAGCAGCAGTAGGCTCAACAGCAGCAGCCCCAAAGAAAGGAATGCGCAAGGAGGACGGCAAAGAGGTACGATGCCGCGGAGGGCATCTGGACTGGGCTTGCTCAAGCGTTCTTTGCGCAAGAGGAGCCCGAGATTGTCAAGGAGGCGTTGCAACGGAAGGACGGGGCTGAGTGGGAGGGAGCTATAAAATTTGAGCTTTCTTGCCACGAAGAGAATGGCACTTGGCAGCTGATTGACAGGCCGGAGGGCGTGAAAATCATTGGCTCCAAGTGGATCTTCAAGAGGAAGCTCACCAAGGAGGGAAGGGTGGTAGGCACGGCTGGTCGCGAAGGGGTACGCCGAGCGGAAGGGTGAACACTACGAAGAATCCTTCGCACCGGTGGCAAGGTTCGCCTCCATCCGTTCCATCCACTCAGTGGCGGCGGCGCGCGACTACGAAGTCCACCAAATGGACGTGAAAACCGCATTCCTCAACGACGACCTAGACAAGGAGGTTCGCATGGAGGTGCCGGAGGGGGTGGATGCGCCGTCAGGGAAGGTGTGCCGGCTTCGCAACATGCTCTACAGGATGAAGCAAGCGCCACTCATGTGGTACCTGAAAATGGATGGCTTCATGGCCGAGCCTGGCTTCAAGGGCTGCGAAGCGGATCAGAGCTTGTACGTGCAGAAGCAGCCGGGGTTGCAGCAGATCGTGGTCCTTTATGTGGATGACCTCATCCTCGTGTCATTGGACATGGAGGAGTTGGTGAACCTGAAGCGGCAGCTGGGCGGTCGGTTCAAAATGACCGACATGGGCGAGCTTGAATACTACCTCAACGTCGCCATCAAGAGGGACTGCAAGGCACGCACGCTGGAGATGAGACAGGAAAAGTACGTGCAAGAGGTACTCCGTCGCTACAACATGGAGGAGTGCAACTCCATCGGCACACCCATGACCAACACGTGTGAGCTGAGCTCGAGGATGGGGCCGAGCACGAATGAAGAGAACGAGGAGATGGCAGGTGTGCCATACCAGTCCGCGGTGGGGAGCATCATGTATGCCATGGTGGCGACGCGGCCCGACCTAGCCTTCGCGGAGGGCCAAGTGAGCCGCTATGTTGCTGACCCCAGGCCGTTGCATTGGCAAGCAGTGAAGCGGATCCTCCACTATCTCAAGGCGACAAAACAGTCGCGGCTTGTGTTTGGAGGGGGAGCGCGTGATGACTCCCTCGAGTTGGTTGGCTACTTGGATGCCGACTGAGCTGGTGATGTGGATGACAGAAAATCAATGTCGGGATACTTGTTTGTGCTTGGTGGTGCAGCTGTTTTGTGGGAAAGCAGGAAGCAGGACTGTGTTGCTCTGTCCAGTACCGAAGCGGGGTATATTGCACTCGCGGAAGCCGCAAAGGAGGCGGTGTGGCTGCAACGGCTGCTCAAGGAGATCGGAGTGCCGCAAAGGAAGCCGACGGTACTCAACGTTGACAACATGAGTGCCATCAGCCTCACCCAGAACCCAGTGCTGCACAGGAGGACCAAGCACATCAAGATCCGTCATCACTACGCGCGGGACTTGGTGGCAAAGGGAGATGCGGCTATTGTGCATTGTGGCACTAAGCTCATGCTCGCCAATGCCATGACCAAGGCACAGCCCAAGGACAGGCACGACGTGAGTTGCATGGAGCTCGGTCTGTGNCGCAAAGGAAGCCGACGGTACTCAACGTTGACAACATGAGTGCCATCAGCCTCACCCAGAACCCAGTGCTGCACAGGAGGACCAAGCACATCAAGATCCGTCATCACTACGCGCGGGACTTGGTGGCAAAGGGAGATGCGGCTATTGTGCATTGTGGCACTAAGCTCATGCTCGCCAATGCCATGACCAAGGCACAGCCCAAGGACAGGCACGACGTGAGTTGCATGGAGCTCGGTCTGTGCTGTGAAGCTTAAAATGCTACAGGTTCCAAGGACATAGCATCAAGGTTGCGGTGCAAGGGGGAGATTGTTGACAACGTGTGCCCCTTGCCATGAGTGCCGTCGATCGTACTCCTAGGTTCGACCAATCAGGAGTGGTTGAACACCTGATCTGACTTTAGATTTGGATTTCTTGGATTTTTCCATGCAGGATCGAGCTTTGAGTGAGTATTCAGAAATTTAGCCTAGCCCGAAAAACAGGTGTTGGGCGGGTGGAATCTGGTACCCGCCATGGGTGGCGGGAGATTCCACTGCAAGTGATCCAAGTTCGTTCCTAATGGTCTCCAAATACACCAGGGGCATGAATGAGGTAACCATAAGGACCTCCTTGACCAGGATGAACCTCTCTTTGAATTTTGGGCGAGGAAAGGTGCTTTGACGGGTCATCGTCGAAGCGCCTCCCGTCGCCTAGAGTGCAAGGCCAGGTGGGTTGCTCCACCAAGGGTTACTTCGACGGCCGTAGCAGGGGCTCTACTGCTCTGTTTTGGACGTGCTTGGATGCGTTGGAAAGCTTAGATCACAGGCTATCAGGTCTGATGTAATTTGACTATGCTAAGTATCAAAAACATGTTTCAATTCAGATCTACTGAATGCGACGAGTTCTGCACACTCATATCCGTGATCCTTGTGTTCCACACTCTTCACCATTGGTGTTCATTGGCTGCCCCAAACCTTGGTAGCGTGAACTAGTGAGAGCTAGGCATCCTTGAGGGTGGCTCCACACCCACTAGAGCCAACAGAGAAATGATGTCGTCGGGTTTAGAGATGGGAGAGGTAAGGATCTTGGTGATGTTTTCAGGTGTTTACCCTCTGGCACCCGGCCCCCCCAAACAACTTACAGCTTGTGCATCCCTAGGTGTTTCCACCAGCGGTGGAATTTCTCTGTGATTTTTATTATCAGATGTTATCTTCCTTCTTGTGCACTGCACAGGAAGGGAGAATGTGTTGTTGCAGTGAAGAGCTGTTGGTGGGTCTTCTTTTTCTTCCTACCAAGAGGGAGTTGTGCTACTCTTAGCGATGCATGCGTGAGGTGGGGTATAGTTACTAGGATAGTCGGGATGGGATTATGTGTTGGTTGGGCCCATCTTTCTTGCCATAGCCATTGGAATACGGTGGCTTGTGTAATTTCTCAGATTGTGCACTTGTTCTTTGGAGTTGTGGGTCCAAGGAGGATGTTCGGCAGAGTAGGTGCAGTCTTGGGAAAGAAAGTAGTGAATAGGATGTGGGGATGTTTTATGATTGGTTGGATGTCGCGACATTTTACAGAGCAGTGCTTAATCGTTTCTGGATTGTTGCAGCGTGGACAAAGTGGGGACAAGGGGGGGGAGGAATCGGTGTCTGTGGTTAGCTTGGATGGATTGGTGAATGAGTCGGAGCATGACGTCTTGTGGGCGAAGACCATGGGGGGTGTCGAGGAGGCTGTCGTGGATGTATCGCCATTTGAAGGCGGTGCTGAGGTTCTTTTCTTCCCATCTTTGTTTATATGTCGCTGAGGGGTTTTCGCGTTGCAAGAAGGTTTTGTAGAGATCTTGGAGGGATGGATTTCCATTCTTTATCCTATAGCTAGGTATGTCTGGTTGGTGTGGTGTGCCTAGAAAAAGATTCCCTTGTTGACATGTTCAGGTGTACATTCTGGCCCGAGGAAGGGCCGAGGTTGGGCCCATGGGTGACGGCACAGTTGGCTCATGACAAGGCAGACTTGTAAAGGGTAGCCCCAGATTTTGGGGCCTAGCTGTTATATCTTTTAAATAATAGTGATAGGGAGTCCTATAAGGGAGGTAGAATGACATAAGGGGTGTATTTGTATATATCCGTAAGGAGCGGTGGATTTGTCGTTATAGAGACCCATGAGATGGGAAGGTGTTGGCCGACTTCCTCGATCACTCGTGTCTGGCTCTGGGTGGGTGCTTTTCCGGGCGCCTGGGAGAGAAGTTCAGGGTTGAAAAGGTGTCTCACCTGTATTTCGGAGGTAAGGAGGAAGCGTTCTCTAGGGGGGATTCCAAAGGGCTGGGAGTCTGGTTGGAGGAGGTGTTTATTGTAGGCTACATATTCGAGGGAGATGTCTTGCCAAGTGAGATTTGGAGAGAGGATTGTGAGGTTGGCGTCAAAGAAACAGGAGAGGTATTGTCTCCATCTTGCACTGAGTTGTAGGTTTCGAATGTTGAGTTTTTTTGGGTGAGAGATGAAACAATGTCCTTTTTTTGGCAGGCGTTGGGTATCTAAAACTGTTTGTTTCTATTTATCTCGTGGTGGCTTCAAGTACTCGTAGATCCATTTTGCGCTTTGCGCTTGGATGAGGTGGGGGGGCTTTTTTACGGCTATTCCTTGTTCCATGCGTGGACAGATGATAGTTTTGTGCATGTAGAGATGGACAAAACTTTGGGGGTCTGCAGGGGCTTTGTGGGAAGACAATAATTGTGTGAGAGCATTGGTTAAGGAGTTGAGGTGATCTTGCGTGGGGGGTAAGGTGGAGGAGTAGTACAAGAATTTTGGGTTGAGGTAGGAGTTAATCACCACCACTTTCGTACGGAGTGGGCTTCGGAAATTGTTCCAGAGGGGGATGGCTGCTTTTATCTTGTTCACAATTGGATCCCACGTTGTCTTGGTCATTGGTGTGGATTGGAATTGGATGCCTAGTATGCAGAATGGGCCGTGCGTGATTGGAAAAGGTGGTTGGGTTGGGATGTGGGTGTGCTGGCCAATGGGGAGGATGACGGTTTTGGTGGGGCTTGTATTGAGGCCTGTGTGGTTAGCAATCATTCTGAAAATCCGGCAGGTGTGATTGAGCTCCCTGGCCAAGCGAATGAGTAGGGTTGTGTCATCTACGTATCCTGCAAACCGTTGATTGTCAAAGGACAAGGACGGGATACCTTGCAGGTGACATTTGATGTATGCAAAGATGGGCTCCATGGTGCAGATGAAGAGCAAGGTTGCCAGGGGACACCCTTGGCAGACTCCAGAGTGTAAGGTAATGGGAATGAGGGCTTGCCATTGATGAGTAGTTGTGTGGTGGTATTTTCATGTATGAGTTGGACCCACTTCATAAACTCGAGTAAATTTCCAAGAAGCAGCATGGCATGCATTAAGTAGGGTCTGCTTTAGGTGTCATATTCCTTTTCAAAGTCTGCCACAAGGAATTACAATTGTTCTTTGTTCTGGATTGCCCAGTGTTGGACGTCGTGGAGTTGAGAGATGGTGTGTTGGATGTTTCGTCCTTTGAAAACACCTGTTTGGTCTTGATGGATGATGTAGGGTAGTGCCTGGTTGAGCCGGTTTGCGAGTAAGTTTGCTAGGATCTTGTAGTCTAGAGTGAAAGGAGATATCTGTCTATAGTGTGAGATTTGGTCTTTGTCCCCTTTCTTGTGGATGAGGGTAGTAAAACCTTCTGCAAAGTGGCTATGTTCTGTAGGATTATTCAGGACATAGTGGTAGTATCGAAGGAGGGACTTTGTGAATGGATGTTGTTGCCGCATAGGGTGCGATACAATTACCTTGGGAGGCCATCTGGACCTGGGGCCTTATGTTGGGTTTGGCTAAGGATAAGTTCTGTAATTTCTCGATTGGTGAGCGGGGCGGGTAGAGCTTGTGCGATGTGGAGGGGTAGTTTTCTCTGTCGATCTGGAGGGAGTATCTTGAAAAATGTATGGACATGTCTAGGAGGTTTGTAGATTCCTTTGAAACAGGAGCATGCTTATGCCTTGACGTTGCGTTGGTTGTTGACTTTTTATTCTAGGCTGTTTGTTAACTCCATGATTGTGGTTTGCGCTTTTTGCGCTGTTATTCAAGAAGTAAGGGTGTGGGAGGGGAGCGTTGCTTGAGAGTGCCAATGCACGTCTGCTGTTTGGTGTAGGAAAGTAGTGCATGTGTTGAGGTAGCCATTAAGGAGGGTATCCCAACAAGTCATAGCTGTGGGATCTGTCCGGGAGGGGGGTGCCGCATGAGTCCTTTGATCTGTTGTGCGTTGTTGTTGCACATGGGCGATGGTTTTCTTTGTTCTTCTGGATTCCTACTGGCTGAAAGCTTTAAGGGCTTGGATGATGATGGGTTTTTACTGGGTCCAAGAGGTTGCAAGTAAGGTGGGGAGGTTTTTTTTAGCCCACGGTCGTTTGACGAGGGGGGTGTTGAGAAGGTAGCATCCCTTTCCTCTGGTTGGGAGATGGGTGTAAAAAGTTAATTGCACAAAATCTGCTGCATTGTTGTCTGACAAAAATGTTGGGATTTGAACGTGAGCTCTTCTTGTGATTTCTGGTGGAAGAGAGGTGAAGTGATAGACTCGGTCTAAAAAGGCATGACTTTTGTGGGTGTGTGAATAGTATATGTAATCTCGTGTCCGAGGGTGTTTGTTTTGGAAAGTATCCATCATGTTTAAGGAGCCGAGGAGGATCTGGAGATCCTCTGTGCCTGGAGAGATGCGGGCGGGGCTGCGGTCGAGCACATGTAATTCCATATCTATACCACCATCAGAAACCAGATTATATGCTTACCAAACACACAATTTCTACTCGAACTCCACAAGACCAAACCAAAAATTGTGGACGCAATGAAAACGCACAATCACAACAAACATCCCAACACTCCCGCACCATCACCCTACCAACAAATACAGGTAAGGACCCTCAAGCATCGAGCAAAACCCAACCCCACAACCAGCCCCTTCTCTCCGCAAGAGGGCCGAGCCCCACCACTTGTAACCCCGCAGCCACATCGTACCACTCCCCCGATAATCATCACCAAAACAAGTTATGGCTAATCATCCCCTTTTAATACACTACAATACCTATGTATAGTGCAACCTGTTTAAGTATAGTTCCCAGAATCTTGCATTGAGATGTTCACTTCTTTGAACACTGGGTCTTTAGTGGACGTCAGAATGTTCAGTCCATGTTTCTGAATTGAATTAGTGCGGTTCAAAAGGAGTTTTCATGCATTGCAATTTTTCATAAGAAGCTATGCATCGGCTATTTTTTCTGTCGTATTCCTGTTACGTAAAGCATGTGGTCCGAAATGCCTTGTTTTGTTTGATAAGCTTCCATATGACGACTTAGGGTGAATTCCAGATAGGGTTAGGGTCGCCATTTGCTCGAAGATGTCCCCCTCCCCCTTCCCCTCCCCCTCCTCCTCCCCGTAAACCCCCTAGTGTATTGGGGAAGCGTATTGGGGGGTGTATTGGGAGGACAAGGTTTCCTCGGACTTGTGTAACAGCAGGTCCGCACCTCCCTCCAAATGCACTAGTTTTAATAAGAAGACTCCCTCAGCTACACTCTCAAATACACTATTCCAGTGTACTTTGAACTGCTGGGACGAGGGGGGGATTTGAATACAAGGAACCCCCCCTCTCAATGTGGACATGTGTCTTGCGGGAGTGTAGCTGGGAGTGTACCTGGTAGACAGAAAAAAACAGACTTGTGTACATCTACATTATGTACTCATTTTTGTCGGTTTCAAGCATCCGATGTCTCTCTCTTTGTCCGTGTGACCGGCTGTAAAGCTGTTCACAAACAGTTTAGTGTACTTGGACTCTGCCACAATGGGATCCCAAGTGCCCCCCCCCCCCTCCCCTTCTGCAAAACCCCTTAATGTCTTGGGGAAGTGTACTGGGGAGTGTATTGGGGGAAAGGAGTTTGTTTGGACTTGTGCAATGGCAGGTTCACGCATCCCTACAAATACGCTAGTTCAAAAAAGAAGGCTCTCCCAGCTACACTCTCCAACACACCATCCCAATATACTTTCAACTACTAGGAAGGGGGGATCTGGATACAAGGACCCTCTCTCCCCCTCCCTCCAAAGTGGACGAGTGTATTGCGGGAGTGTAGCTGGGAGTGTATCTAGTCGATAGAAAAAAAAAAAAAAAAGACTTGTGTACATCTCTGTTACGTACTTGTAAACCGATGGTTTCAAGCATCCAAAGTCTCTCTCTTTGTCCACGCAACCAGCTATAAGGCTGTACAAAAAGAGTTTAGTGTACTTTGACTCCACCACAATGGGATCTCAACTGGACCCCCCTTCTCCCCAGAAAACCCCCTGGTGTATTGGGGAAGTGTATTGGGGAGTGTATTGGGGTGATGGGGTTTTATCGGACTGGTTTAACTGCAGATCCATACCTCCCTCTGAATATACTAGTTGAAAAAAGAAGGCTCTCCCAGCTACACGCTCCAATACACCACCCCAAGACACTTTTTAACAACTTGGGGTGGATGTGGATACAAGGACCTCCCCCTCCTGAAGTGGATGACTTTTTTTTTTTCCATCTAGTAGATGGAAAAAAAAAAAGCATACTTGTGTACATTTGCATTAAATACTCAGAAACCATCAATTTTAAGCATCCGATGACTCTGTCTTTGTCTACGTAACCAGCTATATGGATGTACACAAACAGTTTAGTGTACTTTGACTCCGCCACAATGGGATCCCAACTGGACCTCCCTCCCCCCCTCCCCCCCCCCTACAAACTCCCAAGTGTGTTGGGGATGTGTATTGGGGAGTGTATTGGGGGGACGAGTTTTTTTCAGACTAGTGTGACGGTATGTCCGTACCTCCTTTTGAACACACTAGTTAAAATAAGATGGATACCCCAACTACACTCTCCAATACACCACCCCAATACAATTTTAAATGTAGACGGGGGGAGGGGGGGTGGGGGATGTGGATACAAGGACCCCGCCTCCCAAAGTGGACGCGTGTATTGCGGGAGTGTAGCTGGGAGTGTATCTGGTAGACAAAAAAGAGACATACTTGGGTACATCTGCATTAAGTTATCGTAAACCATCGATTCCAAGCATCTGACGTCTCTCTCTTTGTCTTCGTAACCAGCTATAAAGTTGTACAAAAACAGTTTAGTTTACTTCAACTCCGCCACAATGGGATCCCAACTGGACATCCCCTCCCCCCCCCCCCTCCGCAAATTCCTTAGTACATTAGGGGAGTTTATCGGGGGGTGTAATGGGGGGACAAGGTCTTTTTGGACTTGTGTGATAGCGGGTCCGCAACTCCCTCCAAATACACTAGTTGGAAAAACAAGGCTCCCCAAGCTACACTCTCGAATACACCAACCCAATACACTTTTACTTGTTGGGGAGGGGGGGATCTGGATACAAGGACCCCCCCCTCCCCAAAGTAGAAGAGTGTATTGTGGGAGTGTAGTTAGGAGTGTATCTGGTAGACAAAAAAAACAGACTTGTGTACATCTTCATTAATTACTCGTAAGCCATTGATTACAAGAATTCAACGTCTCTCTCTCTCTCTTTGTCTACATAACAAGCTATAAGGCTGTACACAAACAGTTTAGTGTACTTCGACTCTGCCACAATGGGATCCCATGTGGACCCACCTCCTCCCCCCCCCC
>SZWC01003071.1:158762-190994 GCA_023375785.1 Penium margaritaceum
AACCCCCTAGTGTGTTAGGGAAATGTATTGGAGAGTGTATTGGGGGACGAGGATTTTTCGGACGGGTGTAATGACAGGTCCATGACTCCCTCCAAATATAATAGTTAAAGAAAGAATGCTTCCCTAGTTACACTCTCCAATACATCACCCCAATATACTTTTCACTGCTGGAGGGGTATCTGGATACAAGGACCACCCCCCCCCTCCCAAAATGGACGAGTGTACTGCGGGAGTGTAGCGTGGAGTGTATTTGGTAAACAGGAAAAAAAAAAACTTGTGTACATCATAAACCGTCAATTTAAAGCATCCAACGTCTCTCTCTTTGTCTACGTAACCTGCTATAAGGCTGTACACAAATGGTTTAGTGTACTTCAACTCTGCCACAATGGGATCCCAACTGGACCCCCCCCCCCCCCTGCAAACACCCTAGTATTGGGGAAGTGGATTGGTGAAGTGTATTTGGGAGTGTATTGGGAGGAAGAGGTTTTCCGGACTTTTGTAACGGCAAGTCCGCACCTCCCTCTGAATACACCTAGTTAAAAAGAGAAGGCCCCCCCAATTACACTCTCCAATACACCACCCCAATATATTTTTACCTGTCGGGGTGGGGGGTCTGGGCACAAGGTCTCCCTCTCCTACCAAAGTGGAAGAGTGCATTGCAAGAGTGTAGCTGGGAGTGTATCAAGTAGACATGAGAAAAAAAAAATACTTGTGTACATCTACATTAATTACCCATAAGCCATTGAATACAAGCATCCGACGTCTCTCTCTCTCTCTGTCTACGTAACCAGCTGTAAGGCTGTACACAGACAGTTTAGTGTACTTCGACTCCGCCATAATGGGATCCCAACTGGACCCCTCCCCCTTGTAAAACCCCCTAATATATTGGGGAGTGTATTGGGGGAAAGAGGTTTTTTTTAACTTATGTGTAAGCATGTCTGTATCTCCCTCTGAATACACAACTACAAAACAGAATGATTCTCAAGATACACTCTCCAATATACCACCCTAATACACTTTTGAGTAGCGGGGGTGGAGGGGGGGAGCAGACTTGAGTAATACCACGTCGATGACATGAGAGACTGTCAGTGGATGGACTATTGACCAGGCCATTGAGTGTCAGACTATCCCGCACACATGTTAATCTTCCACGTTACGCCTATGCGGAATTTAGCATAGTATAGGTACGGATTAAATACTAGAAAAATAGCACAAGATATACAATGTGTACGACGTAGATCTCACTTGAAGAAAGGACATGATTAATTAGTTTTAAGAAATAAGTTACGTTGAAATAGTTTTTGTGATATCTTCAATGAACACAGTTGTGATGAAAGATAATGGAAATTCATGTGTTGATGTACACATGATTGTGTATGAACTTGACTCTAACAAGTAACTTCCTAGAAACATTGTCCACCTTCTATGTATCTGTCCTGGAAGGATCCTCACCATATGTGTTTCTCTTATACACACATTGGAAAGTGTATTGATTTGGGGTGATTGAGCATGAATGATCAAAACACCCCAAGTAGGGATCATCCCAACCTCACAAGAGATAGAAATGCCCGACCCTGCCCCCCCCCCCATCAAAATGAGCGCAATCCAACCCAACTCAATGGAAATGTTCAAGGCTCGACCCCTAGCACCAGACGGCTTGCAAACACGGTACACCTAAAAAAAATCACTTGAACATCAACGGTCTCAACAACCTTGTCAAGCACCGCCTGCTTTTCGAAATACTAAACGTCCATAGCCCAGACATTTGTCCATAGCCCGGAAATCTGTCCAGATGTCCATAGCCCGGATATATATATCATTTTAGACAGTAGGCTGGAACACTCGTCTGTGGGCCACAACATCCTCAAGAGACACTTCATCCTTACCTCTGTCCCTTCATGCTCCTGTCAAGCCAAGGGCCTCCTCCTCGCATACACACCAACCTTAAACGTGTCCATGCTTCCCGACTCCAAATCACGCTACATGCTCCTATCTATTAGCACTCCAACAACGAGCCTACGAATCTGCGCCTTATATGTCCCTCCTCTCCTCTCCACTCATCAATCCTTCTGGACAACACTTCACAAAGCATGCACAGACTTCAAACCCCACATACTCATTGGGGACTTCAACTGTATAATGAAATGGTTTGGGAAGCTTGGCCCATTAGGCCAAAACCATGGTGATTGAGGGTCTCCAATCTTCAACCCATCCCGTCCAACCGCCCATAGGCCACGGACCCGTTCAAGCCATGAGGAGATCCCAGCCTGTGCTACAGCCCAGTGACTTGAAAAAACAAAAGAAACACCTGGTCAACGGTTCACAATAATGAGGTACGTAGCAAAAGACAGTTCAATAAAAAGAAGAGACAAGTGGATACTTTGGATTTAGAAGTGAGTGTACTTTGATGACAAATGTCGAACATGTCAAGTGCATACATACAATAGCGAGAAACGTTATGACACACATGTTGGGTCTTCAGCACCCAAGTAAATTGACGCATGCGACGGCACATCGTGAGTGTTCAATTCAAACAACTCCGCCGAGAACCACCGAGAATTCGAGAATCTTGAGGCATTGCATTACAAAACCATAGCGTCATCAAGAAGTCCCCAAAACAGTATCAAAAAAATTATACACTTTGCAACAATTATCTCAACCATCCTGCATATTGGTCAAAAGTGTCAATAGCCTTAGCAACAGAACACCGGAGGTTGGGGTAGGTGGATATACTTCCCTTGGCCAAACGATGTAAAACATCTAGAGGTCGCAGTGCGGTGGGCCACAAATGTAATGGCAAAAATGTACACTCCCGCAGTTCATGGACTTGCGTACCTCTAAGACATAACACTTTCCACCCCTTTAACCGTGATGTCTTGGCCAGTTAGCAGCTGTAGGCCATAAAATCATGTAGTAGCCGTCAATCAAATGATCGATGTCTCTAAAGTTGTCTTGGGTCTTCCAGGTATTGTTTGCAACGTCGTAACCTTGCCACAAGACCAGACACTCAGTCATTTTTCCATGGCGTCGATATCCAAGGATGTCCTTGATCACGTACTTTGTATCCCCATCCACTCGGATCATGGTGGAAGTGTGACAGCTCTGTTAGGGAAGTTCTCATAGGGGTCTCAATAGTGCTTGAGCTTGTTGACGTGAAAGACCGGAAGGATTTCCACGCTGTCTAGTAGACGAAGTCAAGCAACAACCAGGGTTTGCATTAGCTCAAACTAGAACAGGACAAATTGTTAGATTTTCATCTTTGCGACATCTTTTCCACATAGGTTGATGTTCATTGAGCTGAGTAGGAAGCAATCGCTAGCGCGGAATCTGTCGCTCATAGGATGTCAGTCCATTGCTGGCTTTGTCGCTGCTTGCCTTCTTACGATGGTCTCGTGTGCTTCATCTCATACATTTGAGAAGTCCCGACGGTGGATGTTAACTATAGGAATACTGATTTGGCTTTGTATTCCTACCCATGTGGCAGAAACTTTGTGCAAACCACTTCAAACGGAATTTTACCCATTGTGGTGGAAGTCACCAAGTTGTATGCAAGTTCCACGGTTTGTAGTTTTGTTGGCCAACCTGTACCGCGACACTCGCATAGAGTATAGAGTTATTTGTGTGTCAAATTGGTCCGCTGAATTTGTCCATTGGGTTGAGGTGAAAACGTTGTTCATAGCTACATCCCACAGTAGTAACGAGTCGTTGATTTGCGCCAAATGAGGCTCATGAAGTGATCTTTTTTGCGGCTCATGATTGTGTGTTGCACTGCATGTATTTGCATGATCTAGGAACAATATAGAAACAATTACGCCGTTCCCTCTAAAGTGACAGTGGTCGTCCTTGTGAAAAGGTACGAAATTTTGGAATATTTTGCCACCGTCACAAGGATGGCATCATTCTTCTCCAGAGTGACCAGAATCCCATCACAAAGTCCCTGTTCATGTCGTCCCACGGCTACGTTGGAACAGGGATTGGTTGGAGCAGTTCCGTTGCCCTCGTGTGACGTGATTCTTATCACTGACATGTGTCGTACGATTTGTAGAATACCATTGTGCTGGTCTCTATCTGCTCCTGCCGATAGTGTCCTACGAGCTTCTTGAGCATCTTTTCCTCACTGAAGTATTTGTATCGACCTTTGTCGTGGCATTCCTCTTATAGCATCCGTTGCAGCCCCTTGTTCGGGGGCATGAAAACATGGCTAGTGAATCCTCGTTGCCTGTAGGTGTCATTGAACAATAACTCGATTTCATCGTATCCCTCGGACCTCTTGCAACCGTTCCCAAACTGTCTTATGAGGTACCGATCACGTTTGATGAGCAACTTGCTCATCTCAGCCATCAGATATCATCATCAAATTAGAGCATCCATTGTATTTCTTTTATGTCCGTACTAGACGGTGAATTTGAAGTCACACTCAAGGAACTCCATCCATTGGGTTTGTTGATGGCTTAGATATGGCCGAGTCTTGAGATATTTGAGTGCAGAGTGGTTGGTGCGGATAACCTATCGTTGAAATTTCAGATTGTAACATTACATCTTGAGTATATGCATGACCGCCAATGTTTGTCTTTTGTGCAACACGTAGTTGAGTTCCAGTCAAAGTTGTTTTTGACACATGTACGCAACCAAAAGTTTTCTACCGTTGATGCCTTGGAGGAGAACAACTCTGGTTGCTCGATCCAATTCCTTGGTGTAACAGGTCAGCTCTCTAGCCCTTGCACGATAGTTGTCGTCGGAGTTCATAGAATGGCATCCAGAGCTTGCTTGAGTGGGTTTTCCCTCTTTGTGACTTTGGGGGCATTGTTATCAACGGCCCATGCAAGGAGGCTTGAATACTTAAAGTCTCCAAAAGCCCATTTACTTTTTCACCTCGCCCTTTTATTTTGGTACAAACCGAGGGGACTATAACCCCGAACTCGTGAGTTTGCATGAATTTTCTGGTTTTGAAACTCACAGCTCGTCCTAAACAAAATTGAGTCTTGATTTTTATGATTCGGCGCAAAATCATTGCGTGCAAGTTACGATCGGCAATTTTACGCCGATGTTTCTCATGTGTGTCTTGCTCCTTTTCCTCGCTCTATCCCTCGTGCTCATTTGCTCTCGCAAGGGAGGAGGGCGAGCGAGGGTAAGGGCATGAGGCCACAGACCTTGGCCCTTGAGGCCTCGCAGCCTCCAAGCCGCCAATCAATCCACTTGCTTGATCGGCTGCTGGCGGCTCGCCGGTGGGTGGCCGGCCGGTCACTTGACCGGCCGCCAGCCACCCAGCCGGCCGGCCGGTAGCCAGCGGGTGGCTGGCCACCGGCCAACCCTCGCAATAGAGAGGGGTGGCTTGCAGGAACCCCCTTGCTATTGCAAGGTGGGAGTGCCATACCAGCCCTCCTGCTAAGTTCCTCCCCACTTATCATGAACCATGCCAGTTCATGAACAAGTGAAAGTGCCACATAGCGAGTCGTCAACATTGTGGAAGAAAGTTGATGAATTCGGACACCATCTAAACATGAACATGTGCATCTCACTTGGACCTAAGCTACAGCTCGTCGGTCAGCATGGCTAGCAACCTCTCCCCTTTAGGCCGGAACCTTTGCGCAACAACCATGTTGGGTGCCTCCAACCTCCTGTGGCCGTTGTCCACAAATGCAGCCCTGCGGAAAGATTGTTCAGCTTTCCACATTTGGATGGTACCTTGCACCATGCGTAAATTTGTTGGCGCCGCAAGCTTGCTCTAGTACTCATCGACCACCCCTGTGGGTAGCCGAGATTCAAGCTTCCATGAGTTATGTTCAAGTCCACAACCGGCCCAATGAACAAGGTACTCTCTAAAAATGCACAATGGAAGAGTACGTTCTTGGTATTGAGTAGGCAAAGGACCTCGTATTGCCGTTGAGAGCAAGGACAATTGGTAGTGGTTGAAACACTGCGTCTGCTGTGTATGGAGCCAACCGGCTCACATGAAACACGTAATTTATCTTCATACTCAGTGGAAGTGGCAGTCGGTATGCCACTTGCCCGATGCGTGCCACGATGGGAAACGACCTAATCCACTTCGGTAGAAGTTTTTCCGAAGTTTTTCGGAAACAACACCCAAAGGTTCTTAGTGCTAAGCATTGCTTTGTCACTAATGTCAAACAAGACCTTACGGCAACTTTCGTTGGCATATGCCTTTTGTCGTTACCAAGCTACTTGAAGGTGGCCCTTCGCCTCTTGAAACAAGGAGTCTATGCGCTCGATAAAGGCTTGAGCAAAAAGAACCTATCCTCATGTACTCCCACTCTTCATCAATAAAGAGGACACCATTGGATGCAACCAGAGTTCAATACAAGCCATGTGAACTGTGTGGACTAGTTCACCGAGTTGTTCACCATAAACTATATCAGTGCTAGGAATTCTTCCTACTCATGCATGAAAGAATCCACGTACATGCGGAGCATCTATTCCAGACGGTAATTCATGCGCCTTGTTTTTCAGTCAGTCTAAGAGTGGAACTCTATTGACATTTGCGACTCGTTGCCGAAGTACTCATGCATTCTTTGCTAGAACTTACGAGCAAGTTTTCTACCTTGATTAGAGACGATGCACAACGATAAGCCGTAGTACTTTACGACACCCTAAAAAAATAGATGAGCAGTCTCCTCTACGTTCACACCAATGGTTGTACGGATGAAGTGTGTCATATTCATTAGGAGATGCACAACCACTAGTATTGCATCGTGGCCACATGCCGTGTCCAGAAGATGAGTAAAGTAGACCATTTTGGCACACTTCCATTGAATCCCAGGAATATAAATCCGTTAGAGGAGTCTAGTAGGCTTTTTTTTACTAGCCTTATTCCAAAGACACGGTTTCCATGTCATGAAACACTTACGGACATCGAAAGTCCATCCTGGCCACCAGTAGTGGTCCAAGAGAGCCTGTCTGGTCTTTGAAGATCCCACATGACCTGCAATTGGCAGGTCATATGACTAGGAGATAATCTTCACTTGAAATTCTCTTCACTCTGGCACAACAGCTTGTTCTCCATGCCAGAATATTCCTCCTGCCTCCACCAATCCGTACTTGTCTAGATTCTGAGACTCCTGAAACAAAGGATCCACATAGTATCCCATCCGGGTCCTGTTTACAAAACCATCGCAGTGGATCATCTCTCGAGGTGGTTGTCACAGAGGTGCAAGGAGATACGGTGTTTAAATTGATATTCCAATGGCCCTGAAACACTTACCAGCCCCAGTGGTTACCTTAATTTCCATAGGATGATGGCTTAATGGATCGGCTACGTTGATGCGTCCTAGCCGATATTCCCATGTGAATGAGAATTGACTCAGGCATTTGCTCCAACGTGCCTGTTGCCTTGAAATGTTTGATTGTGTTTGGAGAAACACCAATGGGTTATGGTCCATCACGACTCGCACACTCTCCTAAGCACCCTGTAGGTAGCAACGCCGCGTCTTGAAGGCACGTACCACCGCTAGGAGCTCTTGATCCCCTGTCATGTACCACATATCCGCGAGGATGAGTTTTCAGATCTCATACACAACTGGGTGACCGTTCTACATGAGTACAACTCCAATTCCTACTACCAACGCAACACACCACACCTTCCATGGTTGCAATGACTCTGGAAGAGAGACAACAGGCACCGTAGATAGAAGCTCTTTGACTTTGGGAAAGGCATTCGTATAGTCAGATGTCTGATCCCGATATACATCTTTTTGTGTGAGCTTGGTTAGCGGTACTACAAGGGTCAAATACCCTTACATAAACCATCGTAAGTAGTTTGCAAGGTCGACAAAAGTCAAAATCTGCCCAACATGTTCTCGGCGCCGCCAGTCCACCATAGCTTGGACCTTTCGTGGATCGGCATACGTCCTTTCCATCCTTTTTTAGCTCATCTTATGCAAACTTACAGTCGCTCACTTTTGCATAGAACATCTGGTTCTGAACAGTCGAGAGGACTTTACGTATGTGTCCTGTGTGTTTTTCTATAGATTTGGAGAAAACTAGGATGTCACCAAGGCAAACCAAGACAAAATGGCCGGGATGTTTGGTGAACGTTCGGTTCATTTCCCCTTGGAAGGTTGCCGGGACGTTTGTTGGCCCGAAACATGAAACTCGAAACTAACAGTGTCCCACATGCGTTTGAAGTATTATTTTGGGTACATCATCTTCCATGGTGTGGATTTGATGGTACCCTGGAGACAAATCCAAGGACAAAAAAACTTTTTCCCCTTGGAGTTAGTCAAACATGTCCTCAACTGTGCCAAGGGGAATCGATTTTTTCACCTCCAGCTTGTTTAGCGCCTGGTAGTCCACACACATGCACAAACCACCGTCCTTTTTTTTTCAAAAAAAGGATCGACGCACTATACAACAAGCTCCTTAGCTCAATACACCCTATTACAAGGTACTCTTTGATTTGGCATTTTACCTCTTGCCTTTATGCTGGACAAAGGCCATGTATGGGTCTAAACGGAGGGGTTGCCTCTAGTTGTAGCAAAATTGTGTGGCTTATGTGTCGTTCTGGTGGAATCCTAGCTGGTGGTTCTTGGAATACATCTCAAAACTCCAATAACAGATGTTTTATCTCTTGTTGCATGTCTTCTTTCACGCCGTCCTCCACATTCTGTAGCTGAGCCAAGAAACATCGGCATCCTTGTCGAGTACGTCTTTTGATCTACATCGGAGACATTTTAGTTTGGATGGTGACAATTTTGTACTTGGAATCAACCGAAAGCAATGCTATCCCTTTTTAAGGATCAAGCACTTTGATTCAAAGCACATCAGAGTGGAGTAGCTTCAATGTGACACCCTGTGTGTAATCTTGAGTGCATTTTTTTTGTTTTTAGGTACCGATCTCAGGTCCGTACGGCTGTCATCGACAACAACTGCACCATTTGATGGATCGTATTTCAGGCCCACCTGTTGGGTAAAGCCAAGTCTAACAAAGGAGTCATCCCCTCCAATTTCAGCTAGTATGCTCACCGGAGCACAAACTAGGTGTCCTTTGCACTACATCATCCTATTACCTCCTGTCTTCTGAGTGAACAAGCTCAATAACGACAAGACGAGTTTGTGATAAACACTAAATTTGTATGAAGGATGTTTCAGCTCCCATGATCCACCTACTCGAGTCCACACATTTTGGGCACGTGTGAATTTGGCTAGCACCTTCCAGACTTTAAATTTGGCTGGGTTGAAATTGTAGTCAAAAAGTACGGTGAACGTGATTGAACTCGTTCCTTTGCAGGCATTTTCTTCAATCACTGCATCGCATAACTCTTGCACAGTGCTCTATGTCACCACCACTAAGCATGTACAATCATACATCTCATTCGTAGATGCAAGGTTTACTGGGCAATGAAGGTTAGCAAGTGTCGAATGAGATTTAACATGAGGAGAAAGCAATGGAATTTTTTGATTTGGTCAAACAATCAAATTGTTTAACATCCTCACCTGAAAACATGAACCCACACTCGTGATCCAGTTTTGCCGCTGAGTGGTCCCCACTAACGTCACTCATGAGCGAGGAAAACCTGCACCACGGTATTGTCCATTTCCGTAGCCGAGCCCGTTGCATGATCGTAGCCCTTTTCATGGCCCTGTCCATGACCTCTTGCTATACCATCTCCACGACGTGCCCCGACTTTGGCCAACCCCGCGGCCTTTTGCACATCACCGGCAACCTCAGGAAACTGAATCCTTAAGTGGCCAGGGTGCATGCAGTTGTGGCAGGGTCCGTCGTGAAAGGCTGCACTGCGATGCTCACGCACTGCCTGTAGCTCATCATTGTTGCGGCTGTGCTTGTTGTTGAGGATCTTGTGCCCACCCACCTTCTTGGCTTGAGAGTTTGCAGGTTGTTTTTCCTTGGCCCCGTGCCACCTTTTGGCTCACCCACTAGCCCCTAAAGTGTCCATCCGCATGTTGCAGCTCCGCTATGTAAGCGCGTTTGACCACGCATCCAAGTAGTGTTTTGGGTTCACCAAATACACTTCCTCATAGTTGCACAGTACCCTTTAACTTGTCCAAGCTTGGACAGTCACTATCTTGGTGTCTTTTCCTTCAACTTCTCGCGGGCCTGACCATCACGGAAGTACTCCAACAACAAGTACACTGGATACGTGAAGGTCTGGATCCCATTGCCCTCCGAGAAGCTTTTGGCTTCCTCCATGAGTGCGGTGAACTCACTCAAATAGGCCTTGAAAGAGCTACCTAGCTGCACGAAGTCCTTGATGTTGTGGAAGGCACACTGGACCTCCTCACACTGGGTATACTTATTTCTTATGATAGCGTAGAAGGTTTCTCATGGCATGGGCTGCCAAGCCCTCTGTGAAGCTTTTGGCATCCTCCATGAGTGCGGTGTACTTGCACAAATAGGCCTCAAGTGAGCTACTTAGCCCACAGGTCATGACCTACGGTGGTGATCTCGAATTGCCTTCACAACAATGTCGTCAGGCTTGTTCTGGCAATAACTCCCCACGTGGTTGCTTTTAACACATTTGCTACTGTTGGCAGACTATTGATGGTAGCTTCAAGCGATCTGACGAGCGTCTTTCCCTTCTCGAGCGATCAGCTCAAGTTTGCCGCACAATGATGGAAATGGTCACGATCCTTGTCACCTTCGCCATCGTTGGCATTGTGCTCTTCATCGTGGTCCAAACCAGAGAGGTCCTCCTCGAGCGCATCCTCCGTCATGTGAGGATCTTCCACGTGCATGTCGACGTGCTTGTGAAGCACTTTCTCGGCTTCCCTACGCTTCTCGATTTCATCGAGTGTAGCAAGGATTACCTTCAGTGGTACAATTGTCTTTGATTTGGCAACCGTGCTCACGGCAACGGCTCCCAAATTTTGGAGTGCATCAAGGGTGTGTGGTGAGGCCATCACCACCTTGCCCTTGTTGGTCTTGGACGGTCAGGCACTTACCATCCCATTGCCCGTGCAACTATCATGTGACGATCGTTGCGAGGATCATCCCATAACTGCAAGGAGGTACCGCCTCCCAAATTCTCTTTGCTCTTGTGATCCGTGAGACAATCATAAATTATACTTTTGCTTTCCTAGGCCGCCACAGTTGGCACAATCACGTGGTAGGAATTACTATTTTCTTCATTGCCACGATTGGCACGATCGTGTGGATTCTAGGTAAGACCCTAAGCCGTGACTCACGACACTAGTCAATACAGAAATTCAAGGAAAACAGAGTCAAGACAAAAGAAAAAGAAGCTACCAAAACTTGAGCACCACTCCTATGGTGATGAAGAGGGGAGGAGGGTTACTCTAGCTTAGAGTTACCACCCTCTCACGCTCCTCCCTAACTCCTCTTGTCTTCTTTCTTTCATTATAGTCTTCCTTGGACTCCTCTTGGGTGCTCTTGGTGCACCTTGTACCTCATTGGAGGCATCTTCCCTGTGCTCCACGGCAATAGAGCGGCCTCCAAAACTTCCCAAAGTATCGCCTTCCTCTTTTTCATTTTCCTCTCAGGGCGTGAGAGTCCCTGGTCTTCAGTTAAGACACTGTCCCAATTCTTTGTTGAAGGAGGATAGCGGGGACCTTGAAAAGAGGGAGAAAGTTGGTGGTTTGGGGATGCACTCTCTCCACCCCATCCCACAGAGTTTCAACTAGTCCCAAGCGGCAGAGGAGAAGCCTAGAATAATATGGAGGATGAAGAAAGGCTCCTCAAAAGCTTCCTAATGTACTTAACCATTTTTTAAATGGATATTTGTATATGCTGTACCCTTTATGGAATTTTCATACTACTGCGATTGCTTGCGTCACTTTATACATGGCATAGCCAGTGGAACCGGCACACAGTTAGTCTCCAGGGTTGTTTGGCTCTGAGAGCCACAGTAATAGGTCACCTCTCTAGCTCCTGCATGATAGTTGTTGTCATAGTTCATGGGATGGCATCCAGAGCTCGCTCGAAGGGTTTTCCCCGCTGCGTCACTCTTGGGGCAATCGTCATCATCGGCCCGTGCAAGGAAACTTGGATACTTTAAGTTTCCAAAGGCCCATTTCCGTTCTTACCTTGCCCCCTTGTTCTGGGTCCAAAACGAGGGAGCTATAAACCCCAAAATCATGAGTTTGCACATGTTCTCTGGTTCCAAAACCCGCACTTCATCCTAAATGAACTCGAGTTTCAGCTTTGACGCATCGGCGCAAAATTGTCACGTGCGAGCTATGATTGGCGATTTTGTGTTGACATTTCTCATGTACACCTTGCTCCTTGATCTCATTCTATCCCTTGTGCTCGCTTGCTCTTGTGAGTGAGGAGGACGAGCAAGGATGAGGGCACGAGGCCAAGGCCTCAACCCTCGAGTCCTTGCAGCCTCCTGGCTGCCGATCGAGCCACGGCTGGTGGCTTACCGGCGGGTGGCCAGACGGTCACTTGACCGGCCGCCGGCCACCCAACCAGCGGCCACCCCTTGCTATTGCGATGACTGGCAGGTGGCTGGCCACTGGCCAACCATCGCAACAGCCAGGGTTGGCTCACAGCCACCAGTTTTTCTATCGTGAGGTCTGAGGGATTAACTGGCCCTCCCGGTACAGTTGGTGGCCATGACATAGCCCTCATTCATGGCGCCGGTGGCGCCAAGGGGGGAGAAAGGGGCAGCCCCCCCTCTCCACCTCGTCCGTGTGCCGACGGTTCCGGGGGGGGGAGAGGGGCGAGCCCCCACTTCCTCTCCCACTTGGACACTGTAGACGCCAAGGGGGAGGAGAGGGGGTAATCCCCTCCCCCCCTCTGACACGGGCCGATTGTCCAAGGGGGGGATGGGGCGATCTCCCGTCTCTCCCCTTAGGAAGAGGAAGGAGAGGAGACAAGATCCCCCCTCCCCCCCCCCCCCCCCCCTCCCCCCGCCTCACATGGGCTAACGACTCAAGGTGGGGACAGGGGAGGCGTCCCTATCTTCACCCCCCCTTGTGAGGGCCGACAGCCCAAGGGGGAGGCGACGGGACGAACTCCCCCTCCCTCCCATCACATGGCCCTACAGCCCAAGAAGGAAGGAGGGAAAGAAGTTTCCTCTCTCCTCCCCTCTCCGATGGCAGGATGATACCGCAGAGAACTCATTTGGACTATGTTCATAGCGCACACTTACCATATTGTGCACAAGTACCAAAATTCCTAGCCAGTCACGACGAAGACGAGAGAGTGCGTGTTTGACATTACGAGGGATCTTTCACTTTTCGTCTCCAAAATATGATATGTTCTGAACCCAGTTGGTTTCACACAAACCAGAGGGCAGGTCCTCCGCTTGGTACCCATTTCTTACGCCGTGAAAACCAGTTTGACGCTCAGAATGAGCTTCAAAACTTGTTAAAAAAATCTTTTGGTTCCAATTGCACCAGCAGCGAGGATGATTTCCTCGACTAAGCCCGGAATCGACTGTGTTAACCATGGGTTTTCCACTGTAACATGGTAAGAAGCTTTGATTGAGCTTTAGAACAATTATGATGTTATGGAATATTAAAAGAATCCATTTCCCTGTAAATGGACAAAGATAAGGGAAAATTGATCATTTTCCTAACAGACCATGAGGTGTTGGTTACAAAGGAACAAGTTGTTCCATGCGATCAAACTGGTATTTGGGATACGACAAATGGAATTTTCTTCACCGCAATAAGTTAAGCATGGATTGTGCGTAACTTTGTTACTAAATCAACCTCAAATCTTAGGGGTTTTGTTAAAAATTGACCTGAAATGGGTGACTGCTAAAAAGCAACGACATGGCTGAATGCAAGTTGTTCATTCGCTAAAGAAATCTGTTTATGCAAAACGACCACTGTAGCATACACCGGGATAGACAACAACAGTGATGTGAATCGAGAAAAAATCTTGATTGAAATAAACAAAGTCACTGGATGTGCTACGGCCACTCAACAGCTCATGTGCTTATCTCGACAGCGTGAAATGTGCGAGACGCACAAAATGAGTGCTGATTTCACGTTTACATGGGCATCGGTCACATCATCGATGTAAGTGCCGATTGCACTAGTGGCAATAGCACACATGCTAGTTGCAGAATTTGTGTCGGTGTCGAATGTTGAAAAAGTGCTAGTTGCACTTTAATGATGGATTCCAAATGCATTGGCGATGCTAGTGTCTATTATATTGCTCATGGTCAATAGAGGTATGACCAAAGAAAATGCTGGTTGAGAATCCATGTGGGTGCCAAATGCACCAAGGATACAATGCCAGTCATTTGTACTTGGATTTCAGCATAAAGTGATTGTGAGTGCCGATCACACTCAACACACAGGTGATGGTGGAAATCCCAGCATGAGGGTTGATCACACAAAATTGACATGTGCCGGTTGCACTTGGAATACGACCAACATGGGAAATACAATCAGAGCATTCACACGAGTGCCAAACACATGATCACCGCGATCTTGAATGCATGGCTGATGAGTGTGTTAATCAAATCGTTCACACAAGTGCCGAATGCATCGTTTTTGTAAACGCCGGTTGCAAGATTGACAAAATCTACGGGTGCTAAATGCACCACTGATGCCATGGCCATGAGTTCTGATGGAGCTAACTATTCTTGTGCTAATTATAGTGTCAAACACACTATGGCCATGAGTTCCGATGCAACTAACTATTCTTGTGCTAATTATTGTGCTAATGCTAGTGCCAAACACACTATGGCCATGAGTTTTGATGGAACTAACTATTCTTGTGCTAATGATATAACACATGGTATAAGATGCCGATTGCAACGATAACATGGGTGTCGATTGCACCGTGTTGTATCAACTAGCAAAGAACTAGCCAACTCATTGCCTCATCATGCTAGCATGCAATAGACCACCAAACAAAAGTGTGCGATCTATGCAGAAAGTGGTTGTATGGGAAAGTGCATCAAGAGTGTTACCATAAGCGTCAGAAACATGTCGTCTGAAGTTTGTAAGGCATCTCAGCAACGTCAAGGATGATCATACTGTTAAAGTATTCAAATAGAGAATCCACAAGCATGTTGGGAAACAACCACGGACAGTTGTGGTGATCAGATGTATGCCCAAACAACATAACCAAAACACATCGGTCTTGGTCGTCACCGACAGTTACGATCATTGGAAGTTAAAAGCTTTGCCCTGCCATAGCAATAAGGGAAGGTGCTTCCAAAAGAAGTACAAACCAAAGTTAAACGGATAAATCACCTGTGACAAGGATGATTTCCTCAGATCTGGATCATGCTAAAGGTGGACGAGCGTGCTACAAAAGCCTACTTGGTTAAGCACCAATTCAGAAATGTGCACGGCTTGCATAACCGTAAAGGGGTAGCATGCATGACCAAGTGCCGGAGACAACACACTTTTCAATGGAGCATGGTTTGCGATCTATGTCATTGTACTTCAGCGACGTGAATCGGGTACACGGCATGCGTGGAAAACATGCATGACATGCACAAAAACCTTATCCACTAGTTATGGATTACAACATCATGTTATGGATGAATTAACGGATGAATGATCACAATGGGTTTCCATTTTATCTGAACAAGATGATGATATCAGCTGATGTTTTGGATAAAAATGGTGACACCATTTCATCAGACAAGTGGTTTGGTGAGTGCAGGGCGCGTACTATGACAGTTGCACATCCCATTGCACTGCAATGCTCAAAGGCAAATGCGATTGTTTCATGACTTAGCTCGTGTCATGGACATTTCTCGAGATGTTAAACAGGCCTGGTTTAGAAGCACGGCAAATTCAATCAACACACTGTAGAAGATGCATCAGTTTCTTTTGGAGGTTATGTGCATCATTAGTCATGGCCGATGCAATCATTAGTCCGTGATTGAATGTGTCAAGGATGAAATCCTTGAACAAATACTCAATGGCAAAACCATTGACATCAAACTACTTGGTGAGTGATGGATACAAAGCGTGGTACCCGACTAGTACCGAAGATAAAAAGGTACATGAGTGTACTGATTACCCTGTTCAAAAGACAAGGATGGTTGTCAGTGGGGGTTGTAAATATACCAAGAGGGATGAAGACTCTTCTATAGGTCATCAACGATTTAAGACGCCACAGTGTGGTGGTCGAAGATCGCAATAGTCACTTATGGCATATGATGAGATCGACTGAGAGCAAACGAATTTGAAGGCGACACCTTCAGTCTCTCGTCACTCGACAGGTGAACATGTCATAGATATCGATAGACAAAAGTACATGAACCAATGCCGGTGACATGAGCTCATCCGGAGTTTGGTGAAAATCCATTTTAGAGAAAACGAGCGACACTCATTTTCTACCAATGGTTCTCCACAGTACTATGATGATCGCATGGATTTCTACAAACCAACTATAACATAGTTGAGATCACGTTGCGGCCTATATTTTGTATTCAAAGCTTATGACCGTGGAGACAATCTATAAGCCGATAGCTTTAAGCTAACAATGTGTTAGTACATACATCTTGGTGGTCCAAACAACCACATACAGAGTCATAATCAACATTGAAACAAAATAACAACGATTGTGTTGTAACCAAAAATTGATGTGAAAGGACTCTTCATGCTGGGCCTTGAGAAATTTTATTTATCATCATATTCTTCCGACGTTTTTAGAAACACCTAGACGTTTACGGAATTGCAATACTGTACACTAGGTATGTACGTTACACTCTTCAAAAATCATGTGGATGAACTCGGATCGTGCCAAATACGTGGTATAGCACAGCCTATGTGATATCATTGAAGAAAATCAAAATATAAAACCTGACTTGTTGGAACAAAACCAATCTCCGAGAGAGATCATGATGACTGCGCTGTGGTTGCACCATGCTTCACTCACCCGAAATGTCATGGTGAAGCTACCTAAGTCCCTTGGTTTTGTGTGTGATATAACTGACGTACATTGCCGAATGCAAGTAGAATACATTTTTTCATGTCACTGCAGTGATATTCAGAATCGTGGTGGTTTGTCAGGTGTCTTCGATGAGGGTGATATCCTCTACAAGTGCCTCGGACAAGGCATATGAAAAATACTCTATTGAGTAAAAGTACCAAATTTACAAACTAGAAGACATTGAAGCAACACGGATTGTTGCAACTTGGCAAACACAATCCATTGGCAGGTTCTTGAAGGGAACCCTTGGACGCAATTAGATCATCACATTTTTATCTAGGAACTAGTTTTTCCATGATCACAAGATGTGACTTGGAAGTGTTTGATCACAATCACATGGTATTGGCATCCGAAAGGTGTTCTTCCATCTTGTACCACAATGATTGTGCTTTTAATACACCCTTTTGGTGAATATCGTATGATGAACACTTTGTTTGTGGATAGATCCCCATGGTCGTTGAGATTGGTTATGTCAGCTAACCTAGTTCAAACAACAGTGTGCCTTTTACAGGGACGTGAGTGGCAGCCTACGGTACTCAATTCAGACAAAAACAAGGGGATGATGGTTGAGACCAAGAGTATCTAGGTCGGAGCATTGTCGTGTCCAATGATGGACTTTGACGGCACTTACGCATGACAGATGACCAACGCCGCCTCCATCAAAGATGAGTGCAATTTTTGAGTAGAAAAACAGGTGTGCTCATCAACCATGTCTTAGGATCTTGGTGCCTGCCAACCTGAAGAAAAACATAGCATGCAAGTTGCACGAGCTTAGTAGTGCTTGATTGAGGTCAGCCAACCAACCCATAAGTGCTGAAAGAGGTATAGTAGACCTACACGTGGTTGCAAAATGAGAGGACTGATGTCCAGATCTTGGATTGCACACATTGACAATGTTGCGCGGAGGTACCACCTTTGCAACAACCTTTTGGAAGAGATTATGTCCGAACGACATGGGAAGTGCTATATGCACCTGGAAAATCTTTGCGGGATGCCCGGTTCATTGGTCGCAGGGACGGTCCTTGCAAAAGGGAAGGAGGCGTCACCAAAACAGCTTGATGAACACGTACCACACAAAATGTGGGAAAATTCATCCTATGTACTCTCTTCAAAACTGGCAGGACATTATTGACAATGTACGTTCCAAAATGTATCAACCATGTCATCAATACACACGTGTGATGAGTCTTCGATGAAAAATCACCAACACTTGTGAAGAATGTACAAGGATTGTATGCCTCTCATCTTGGCAACAGCGAAGGTATCACGTGATCAACACTGGATGTTGTACGCAAATGATCATAATCACAAAAATCACAATTGTGTGGCTGATTGTACTTGAGTGTGTCGCATTCGTGTTGCGGATGACGAGAATTCACACGTGTAATCTTGTTTACGCTTCTTGTTTCGTGGTTTGCATTGTGAAGTACGTGATGATCAAACCTCCATTAGCAAAGACGAACCGGGAATGTTCGAAGCAAACGGGGAGGCATGTAGCATACAAGCCACTTTTACGACTGAAATGGCATTTAATTGCCGGCCCCGGGTTTCCGGGTCTTGAGACTAATGTCTCGATGAGTTGAGGTCCGAAGAATAACCTCGGCCTGGAGTCTAGTTTCACTCTAGCCCGTGTTTGGTTTACAGGCCGGATTTCATGCAAGAGGGGTGTCGTGATGGAGGATCCATCGCGTCACTCCTCCTCCCCTATACTTGGCCGCTATGATCCTGTTCCCACATGGATGTGCCATGTGGAAGGATAGGGTTTTAGGCTACATGTTTAGATAAATGCCCTATGACGACTAGGTCTGTTTGTGGCGCGGTTTGTCTTAGCCAAAATGGTTGAGGTGACCATTTGTCCTCCCTTCTTACACTGACTATTGTTAGGGCCTATGTTTTGATTATACAGTTTTTCACAAAACAGCCCATCATTGTTACCTACCTTCACTGTGATTCATACAGTCATATCTTGTTACTTTGAAAGGAAAACTGATTTCTATTAATGCATGTTAGAAGCCCTTGTAGATTCAATGCATTGGGAATACGTCATATGCACCCAGTTTTTTGTACATGTTTATTTTCCCCCCCACTAGCTACAGACAACACCAACCAGCTAGACATTATAGCATCCAAGGGAAAATGCTCGCCATACATAAAAAGGGAAAGAGAGAGGAAAATGTTGGTATTGATGTTGCATGCCATGACGTCAACACATGACAAAAGTTGCCACAAGACTCATCACAATTCCCTTTTCAAGGAGGTTTTTGACTATTCAGTTTGAGTTACGAGCAGGGTTTGTGGGTTTTGAAAACTCCCCATGCACTGTGAGGGAACATTGAGGGCTCTAGCATCGTATGGCCATGTGCTACACAGTAATAAATCCAATTTCCAACATCGAAGAAGGGAAAGGATTTGTTACCGTGTCTGGATATTTTGAGATTGGGTTCTTGTGTCAGTTTATTTCTATTTTTTTCATGATTGTGATGGGATAAAATTTCAGAGTCACCCTCGCAATCAAGGGCCCTGGTCTATCGGCAATCAACCGAAAGAAATGCTGGTCTCGGGGTTTTTTAGCCACCAATGTTTCAATCCTTGATCTTGCAAATGGAGATCCATGGCTGCAGCATCAATGGCTGTCAAATCATGTGACTAATGAAATCTGTTAGCTATCGACCGTCTGGACTGCTCAGACCATGCTTTTCGTGATTCATCACCAAAACCTTTTGCAACTGAGGATTAAAACATGGGTGTGCACTCATGGAGGATCCTTGATTGTTACTGTTATAAATAGCTAAGAAGGGTAACACCTTGTGTGTTACATGGCAACTGAGTGCGTCTGCACAAGAATGAACTTCCTCCCGTATCTGCAGATTTAAAAAGGCACACTGCACATGGCTATAATAAATATTTTAACTTTTATCCTTGTTCTCTCTTGTTTATGGGAGTGTTGGAAATGTATTATGCCCAGAATTTACTGAAAATTCCTCACCTTTTTCCATTAATCATACAAATGGGTGATCATACTTGGTTTCTTTTGCCAATTCCATATGATTGTAACTCTTTCTCACTGCATTTTTTTTGTACTACACCTCCGTACACAACCTACACAAACACTTTCACCCCACATCCTCCCACATCCCATTATTGTTTTTCTCGACCCACACAATTTTGTACGTTACTGCACAGACTCAAGAACTGTAAATGCATTTGTTTTTGCACCTCCACATACACTTTCACCCCATATTCCTTTGCCTTCTACCTTCTTTTAGCTCTCCCCATGTGAGACTTTAAACTAGTACATTATCTCACCCGCATTAGACTCGTAAACTTGCTGTAGCGGGAGGGCCGGTTCGGCCCTCCCTCCTTCCTAAAGCAAGGGGTGGTTGCGCACCACCCCTCGCGTCAGCGAGGGCTGGCCAGCGGCCAGCAGTTTGCTGGCCGCCGGCCAGCTTGCTGCCGGCCGGCTGGACGGCTGGCGGCCGGCCAAGCGACCGGCCGGCCACCGGCCGGCCAGCCGCCAGCCGTCCATCGCGGCCTCAGCCCGATCGGCGGCTGAGGGCCCACGAGGGCCTCAAGGACGAGGCCTCGTGGCCTCGTGCCCTCGCCCCGCTCGCCCTCCTCGCAAGCAAGCGAGCGAGGACAAGGGACAGGGACAAGGGACAAGAGGCGAGAGAACTGGCGCAAAATCGCCAACGTGCCTCGCACGCGACGATTTCATGCCAAAACGTCAAAACGTAAATCGAAGTTCGTTTGCGACAAACTTTGACAAAAAAAACAACAAAATAACTTGTGTGAACACACGAGTTTGAGGTAAAAACCCCCGGTTTGGGTCCCAAAACCAGGGGTAAGGATAAAAACGGATATGGGCCTCCGGGGACTCGAAGTATTTGAGTCTCCCTGCTCTGGGTCGTTGATGACGATCACCCCTCAGTCCTGCAAAGGGGGTAAACCCCTGACGCGGACTGAGAACACCATTTTGCGAACTCCAACAACGACTTCAGAGAAGGAGCTGGAGGTTTGACCTGTTACAGTGGTTCTCAAATCCAGACGACCACCGCAACCAAGAAGGCGACGGAGACGACGGCTACGTCGTATATGAAATGCCGCCGGCAGCTGCAAGCAGCAATAGAAACACCAAAGAGGCATACGGCATCCATGGTAATCTGTTTCAAGCACCAAAAAGTGTGTTTGAAAGCTCTTGAAGAGCTCTACCTCAACCCTCCAACTCTTTTGAGCTTCTTCTTCACTCCAAGGAGGTAGGTGGATCTTTCTTCGACAGGGTGGGCAGTGCCCACTCCCAAAATCACCGATTTGCCTCCATTTCCGAGGTTCCCTCTCCCCTCCTTCAACCAAAAAATGGGACAGCGCTTCTTCCCAAGGCCAGGGGCTCTCACAAGTTGAGGAAGCCCTAAAAAGAGGGAGGAAGACACCTTGAGGACATTTGGCGGCTTCCCCAATGCCGCCGGCTCAAGGAGGACGCCGCTAAGGGGCACGAGACGCTCGAAGAAGATTCAAGAGGGGGCCAAGAAAGACAAGAAGACAGGAAGACAACAAGAAGTTAGAAGAAGGATTGAAGGAGTTACTAGGAATTGTTGTGATTCCTCTCTCACTCTTTTCCCTAGCTATGTGAGCGGTACTCACACTTCTTGTCAATTCCTTGTATTGTAAATTTCTGTTTTTCTAGAATCTAGTCGCTACCGATTGCCGTGAGTCACGGCTTATGAATACTAGTTTCAAAACCCACGACCTTGTGCCGACATGGTGGCCAAGGAAAATAGAAAATAAACTTATAATTGCCTCACCGATGGTGAGAGCAACATCCTGGGAGGCAATTCCTCCTTTAAGTTGTGGGGTGATCCTCACAATGGTCTTCACGTGCTAGTTGCACGGGCGACGAAATGACAAGTGCCGGACCGTCCAAGACCAACAAGGGCAAGGTGGTGACGGCCTCACCACGAGCTCTTGGCAGACTCCATATTTTAGGAGCCGTCGTCGCAAGCATGGTTGCCAACCCAAATGAAACCGTACCACCAAAGGCAACCGTACCGTCGAAGGCAATCGACGCCAACCTCGACGATACCAAGAAGCGTACGGAGGCCGTAAAGGGACTCGACAAGCACGTCGACGCGCACATGGACAACTCACACGCGACAGATGATGCGATGGAGGAGGATCTCCTGAAGGGGGACCCCGACGAAGACCACGACGCCGACGATGGCGAAGGCGATGAGGATCGCCACCATCACCATCGTCGTGTGGCGAACTCAAGCTAATTGCTTGATTTTGCAAGGCAAGGCTCCCACCAAACCGCCTGAAGCTATTGGCGGCAGCGAGACTGCCGAGAGCAGCAAGAGCGCTGAAAGCAGCCGCATGGGAAGTTCTCGGAAGAACGAGCCGAATGACGTGACCGCGAAGGCAATTCACGATGACCATCGTAGGCTCACAGAGTTTGCTGCTGAGGCGACAGGCCGACTCAAGATCACCACCGACAGTGGAGATACGGCACCACTCGGAGGAATGGGGGCAGACCCCCCTTCCTACGATGTGGCCGCAATGGGGTAGGGCACCGCCCACTCGAGCTTCGTCGCTAACATCAGTCGCCTCCAAAAGGTGGGACTCCTTGGAGGCATGTACGCGAACCGTACCCTCCTATAGTGGGTAAGGGTGTACAAACAACGCGAGGCACTAGAAGCTATCACCAATACTCTGACGACAGCAGAGCTCAAGTTCGCATTCGTCAACCTGCTGGCCCACGTCAGACAGAGCATCACAAACCTTGACCGTGACCGCTTGTTGCAGCACCTGGCCGCCCATGAGGCAAGCCGCCGATGCAACGTCCTCGACAAGGCGTTGTAGAGTGTGACCCAGGCGCGGATGCAGCAGCAGGCGTAGCATGCCGCAGTTGCGGAATGCCACTGCCGGTGGCAGCGACGACTTGCCTACCTTGACGACTTCGGGGCTGGTCATTCCTCCACAGTGTGGAGATCTTTCGAAACGGCGTGAAGCTGATGACTGGCTGAATTGCATGGAGTACGTTCTATGTGTCCCCAAGGCTCCACTTAGCCAGTGGGGCAACCTTAACACGACACAGATTGAAGACAAACTCTTCAAGTATGTGATCAAGGAGTGGAATGCGCAACAGCTGCACCTCGAGTGGCAGCCCATGCCATGGGAGGCCTTCTGCGCGATCATGCCTAAGAAGTTCACCCAACGTGAGGAAGCGCAATGTGCCTTTCACAGGATTAAGGACTTCAGGCAGATGGGCAGCTCACTCGAATCCCACTTGAGCAAGTTCATCGCACTTATGGAGGAAGCCAAAAGCTTCACTGAGGGCGATGGGGCTCAGAGGAAGCTAAAACCTTCAAGTACCAAGAGTGCATGCTGCTGGAGTACTTGCGTGATGGTCTCGTCACCAAAAAGCTGAAGGAAAACACCACCACAACAGCCACTAGCCAAGCGTGGACAAGCTGGAGGGCGTTATGCGACTAAATGAGCGAAGTGTATTTGGCGAACCCGATGCACTACTCTGATGCACGGCCAACCGCGCGTGCGCAACAAGGCTGCAACATGCGCATGGACGCCGTAGGGGCTAGTGGGTCAGCTGGACAGCGAGGCAAGGTGAAGGGCAAGCAGCCCGCAAACCCTCTAGCCAAGAAGGCTGGTGGACACAAGGGCCCAAACAACAAGCGCAGCCCCGAGAATGACGAGCTACAGGCGGCGCGTGAGCGTCACAACGCAGCCTTCCACGAAGGGCTCTGCCAACACTGCATGCAGCCGGGCCACTTTAGGGCTCAGCGCCCTGAGGCTACTGGTGGTGGACAAGAGGCCGCGGCGTTAGCTGTAGTAGCAGCACCTCGTGGGGATGGTGCAGCAGGAGGCCGCGGACATGGTCATGGACACGGTCGCGGTCGCGGCAATGGGCCCGGCCATGGTAACGGACAAGGACGTGGGGCGGGTTTTCCCCACCCCTGAGTGACGTTAGTGGGGAACACCCAGGGGTAAAACTGGATCACGAGTGTGGGTTCATGTTTTCAGATGAGGCTGTTAAACAATTTAAGTTTTTTACGAGTTCAAATTTCTCTGTTGTTTTCTCTCCTCTTGTTGAACCGCATTCTAGACAAGCTGGCCGACATTGCCCACTAAACCTTGTATCTCCAGACGAGATGCATGATCATACATGCTTAGTGGTGGCGACACTGACCACTGTGCAATGGTTGAGTGACACAGTGATTGAAGCAAATGCCCTCAAAGCAATGAGTTCAATCACGTTCGCAGTACCCTACCACCTCTATTTAACGGCGAATTCTTAAACTTGTCGCAGATGGCACAATTTAATGGTAAAATTCTAGGTTTTTTCTGGTCATTTTGGACATAGTTTTCTTCACTCTTTGACACGTAAGACACTATTAACAAATATGACTTCGTCGGTTCACCCGCGGTGGCCTGCAATTAGGTGCGAGATTGAGAGAAATCTTGGTCGGCAGGGAGATCGCTTTCTTCGGCGTGCAAGCAATCCTACAGATCACAGCCGCGTTACGAGTGGTAGTCGATTCGACGCAAAGAAAGCAGACACTATTTTACGGGCCAGACGTCATAGTAGGCACCATTTCTCAAAAACCCGGGAGGTTTTCACTGATAAATACCGCCGGTAGGGTACCTTTAGTCGACAATTTTTACCCAGTAAAAATTTAAGACTGGAAGGTGCTAGCTGAATTCACACTTGCCTACAAGATGTGGACTTGAGTGGGTAAATCATAGGAGTTGCGACGTCCGTTGTAAAGATTCCGTGTTTATCACAAACTTTGCTTGCCGTCGTCGAGCCTGTTCACTCGGAAGAGTAGAGGCAACATGACGATGCAATTCAAAGGACACCTAGCTGGTGCTCCCGTGAACGTACTCGCTGACACTGGAGGAGACAAATCTTTTGTTAGCCTTGGCTTTACCCGACACGTTGGTCTAAAGTACGAGCCATCAAATGGCGCAGTTATTGTCGGTGACAAAAGTACGGCACCTGTGATCGGTACTTGTAAAGCAAAAATTTGTATTCAAGGGAACACACAAAGTGTCACGTCAAAGGTACTCGACCTACTTGACCTATTGGACGTGGTGCTAGGTAATCCCTGGCTCCATGAGAACAAGGCTCTAATGTGCTTTGAGTCAAAGCGTTTGATCTTCCAAAAAGGAGAGCACCGCTTTACGTTGATTCCGAGTACGGAATTATCATCGACCCGACTCAAAGTCCAAGCCAGCTTGTCTGCGATGCAGGTCAAGAGACATAGTTGACAAGGTTGTCAATACTTCTTGGTGCAACTGCAAAAAATGGAGGACGACATGAAGGAAAACATGCCACAAGAGATCAAATCTCTATTCGCGGAGTTCTGAGCTGTATTCCAAGACTCACTGGCTGGGCTTCTACCAGAGAGACACATGGGCCACACGATTCCGTTGCAACCGGAGGCGACTCCTCCGTTCAGACCCATGTATCGCCTTAGTCTAGCAGAAAGGCGAGAGGCCAAACGCCAAATCGAAGAGTACCTTGCAAAAGGGTGAATCAAGCCCAGTAGCTCGCTGTACGGTGTACCGATCCTTTTTGTGAACAAAAAGGACGGTGGTTTACGCATGTGCGTGGATTACCGAGCGTTCAACAAGCTGACGGTGAAAAATCGATTCCCCTTACCGCGAATTGAGGACCTTCTTGACAAAATCCAAGGCGCAAAAGAATTTCCATCATTGGATTTGTCTCAAGGGTACCATCAAATCCGCATCACGGAAGATGATGTGCCCAACACCATGTTTCGAACGCACATGGGACACTATCAGTTCCGAGTGTTATAATTCGGGCTTACAAATGCACCAGCAACCTTCCAAGGAGAAATGAACCGAACGTTTGCCAAGCAACTTGGACAGTTCGTCTTGGTTTACCTGGGCGACATCCTGGTTTTCTAGAAATCAATGGAAGAGCACATTAAACATCTGCGCAAAGTTATTGCAATCCTTTGGGGATAGAAGTTCTATGCAAAATTGAGCACGTGCAAGTTTGCACAAGATGAGCTCAAATACCTTGGACACATCGTCGGCAAGGACGGCATACGTGTTGACCCACGAAAGGTCCAAGCCATTGTGGACTGGCCACGCCCCAAAAATGTTGGGCAGATCTGGTCTTTCCTTGGCCTTGCAAACTACTTTTGACGGTTTATGCAAGGGTATTCGACCCTGGTAGAACCACTAACCAGGCTCACGCAAAAAGACGTGTGTTGGGAATGGACATGTGATTGTGATAAGGCTTTTCTCAAGGTCAAGGAGCTTCTATCCATGGTGCCCGTCCTAGCTCTTCCGGATCCATCTCAACCGTGGGAGGTTCAATGTGATGCGTTGGTAGTAGGACTCAGAGCCGTCCTCATGCAAAACGGTCACTGAGTTGCATATGAGAGCCGGAAGCTCATCCCTGTAGAAACGCGGTACATGACTTGGGATCAAGAGCTCCTTACAGTAGTACACGCTTTCAAGATGTGGCGTTGCTACCTTGAGGATGCTGAAGGGGGTGTGACGGTCGTGACCGACCATAATCCATTGGTGTTTTCCCAAACGCAACCGAACCTGTCAAGATGACGAGCGCGTAGGAGCAAATACCTGAACCAATTCTCGTTCACGTGGGAATATTGGCCAGGATGCATCAATGTGGCCCATCCACTAAGCCGACAGCTTGTGAAAGTTAAAGCAACCACTGAGGTCGGTGGGTATTTTATGGCCATTATAATAGCAACAGTACAATCACCAGATCCCCCTGCACCTCTGTGGCAACCACCACGAGAGATAATCCATTACAACGGTTTTGTAAACACGATCCGGATGGCATATTGTGTGGATTCTTGGTTTCAAGACTCTCCAAATCTGGACAAGCACGGCTTGGTGGAGGCCGCAGGAATCTTCTGGCACAGAGAACAAGTTGTGCCAAACTCAAGAGACCTTCGAGCAAAGATAATCTTCCAGTTCCACGACCCGCCAGTCATAGGTCATGTGGGACCCCGAAAGAGTGAACAGGCACTCTCGGACCACTATTGGTGGCCAGGATGGATTGTCAATGTCCGTAAGTATTGCATGACATGCGACCCATGCGTCAGCGTGGACTTCATTACTGGTCTTCCAGACACGGCCCGTGGCCACCATGTAACACTAGTGGTTGTGGATCTTTGACAAAGATGACACACTTCATTCCTAAAACCACTGACGTGAATGCAGAGGAGACCGCTCGTCATTTCTTTGAGGGTGTCGTCAAGTACCACGGCTTGCCCTTGAACATTATCTCCAATCGAGATCGGAAAACATTGCTAGTAATTTCTGGCAAAAGATGCATGAGTACTTCGGCATTGAGTCGCAAATGTCGACAACATTTCACCCTCAAACTGACGGACAAACAAAGTGCATGAATCGTACTATGTAGCAGATTCTCCGCATGTACGTGGACCCTGCCATGCATGATTGGTACAAATTCCTAGCACCGGCAGAGTTTGCAGTGAACAACTCGGTGAACGAGGCCACACAATTCACATCGTTTGTGTTGAACAATGGTCGGCATCCAGTGGTACCCTCTTCATTGGTGAAGAGTGGGAGGTTCCTACGGAAGGACAGGCTCCTTCCGCTCAAGCCTCTGTTGAGCGCATCGACTCCTTGTTACAGCAGGCGAATGGTCACCTTCAAACAACTCGGCAGCAACAAAAGGCATATGCCGACAAAGGTCGCCAGGAGGTCTCGTTTGACATCAGTGACAAAGTGTTGCTTGGCACTAAAAACCTTCGGCTGAAGTCGCTAGGGGCAAGAAAACTTCTACCTAAGTGGATTGGGCCGTTTCCCATTGTGGCACGCATCGGGCCAGTGGCATACCGATTCCTACTTCTGCCGAGTGTGAAGATACATGACGTGTTTCATGTGAGCCTGCTGGCTCCATACACGGCAGACGAAACCGTTCAGCCACCGCCAGCAGTCCTTGCTGTCGACGGCCAATACAAGGTCCTTTGCCTACTCCAACACCGAGAGCGTACTTTTTAGTTGTGCGTTGTTAGGGAGTACCTCGTTCATTGGGCCGGTTGTGGACCTGAACATAATTCATGGGAGCCCGAATCTCGGTTGCCCACAGGGGTGGTCAACGAGTACTGGAGCGAGCTTGCAGCTCGCACACATCAACGCGTGGCAGGAGGTACCACCTGAACGCGAAAAAAGTGAACAACATTTCCACATGGCAGCATTTATGGACAGCGACCATAGGAGATTGGGGACGCCCAACATGGTTGTCGCGCGGACGCTCCAGCCTAAAGGGGGGAGGCCGCTAGCCGTGCTGACCTACAAGCTGTAGCTTAGGTCCAAGTACCATGCACGTGTTCATGTTTTGCTGGTGATGGAAATTGTTAATTTTCTTTCACAATATTGATGGCTCACTAAATGACAATCCTGCTTGTATTTCATGAGCCGAGACGGTTCACAATAAGTGGGGAGGGATGTAGCCGGAGGGCCGGCTCGGCCCTCCCTCCTCGTTGAAGCGAGGGGTGGTTGCGCACCACCCCTTGCGTCAGCGAGGGCTGGCCAGCGGCCAGAAACTCGCTTGCCGCCGGCCAGCTCGCTGCCGGCTGGCTAGACGGCCGGCGGCCGGCCACCAGCCGGCTAGTCGCCAGCCGCTGATCGCGGCCTCAGCCCGATCGGTGGCTGAGGGCCCACGAGGGCCTCCCGGGAAAGGCCTTGTGGCCTCGTGCCCTTGTCCCCCCTCGCCCTCCTTGCAAGCGAGCGAGCGAGGACGAGGGAGGGGGACGAGGGAAGAGAGGCAAGAGAACTGGCGTGAAATCACAAGCGTGCCTCGCACGCACCGATTTCGTTCCAGAACATCAAAACGTAAATCGAAGTTTGTTTGCGACAAACTTCAACATAAAAATAACAAAACAACTCGTGCGAACACACAAGTTTGAGGTTAAAACCCCCATTTTGGGTCCCAAAACCAGGGGTAAGGTTAAAGACGGAAATGGGCCTCCAGATACTCAAAATATTCAAGTCTCCCTGCTCTGGGCCGTTGATGACGATTGCCCCTCAGTCCTGCAAAGGGGGTAAACCCCTGACGTCGACTGGTAACGCCATTCTGCAAACTCCGACGATGACTTCAAAGCAAGAGCTGGAGGTTCGACCCGTTACACTTGCGCAACTCTCCAAATCCACTCCTTGCATGCACTTTCAACATACATCCACCCCTCCTCTCGCACAGACATGCAGTCAAACATACTCAAACTCGCGTATTCATGTACAAGACACAATATCAATCGTCTGCCTCCAATTGTACCCTCCACACACACATTCACCCTGTTATTCCTTATCCCCCCCCTCTTCCATCCCACATCCCCCACACCTACCTGTAGAATTTCTTGCACAACACTTTGTACCAGTGTGTGGTTACACCCATGTCACACTCATGCATTCACACCTTTGCATTCAATACCCACATGCATTTTCACCAAAGCTGTCCTTCCTCACCTCCATCCTATTACTTGGAACATTTTTTACGAGTGTAGATGTCACTTGCAGCACACTTGATTTTGTAGACACTTCCTAATGCACTTCCCCGTGTACACTTCCCATGTACACTACCCTTCCCTCCCTCCTCCCCACACCATGTACCCACCTACCTCTAGCTCAATCCATAGAATGTTGTCGACTTGTACTCAATGTTACACATAAAGTACTCATTCACTTATACACCTATGTATACATTTATTACATACACTATCATCCTGCCTCACTACACTGTTATCCATCCTCATACAAACAGAAACGAAGCTCCCTACATGATTATTTTAGGCTATATACTTGCTCTTATCAACTCCACATTACAATTCACCAACTTAAAAACTCATTAGCGCATTGTCTTCAGTTATGGATGCACTTGGATCGGAGAGGAGAGAAACATCTTCTCCTTCAGATGGCTTGTGTGTCACCTCCCCTTTCCCATAAGAATCACTCACAGGGTTGGAGGTTCCCGCACCCAACAAGCTGATGCCATGGACCATGGTGCAAGATTGTAAGAATGAAAGCAAACAATCATCGTATGTAGTGTACAATGAAAGGAAACAGACCTATCATAGGCAAACGTGAATGATGGAAAGAGGCTGTTGTTTTTCTGAAAGGGCAAAGGCATCAACTGAAGGTGAATTATCATAGTGTCAAACGTTTTCCAATTTGTTTGAAAAGGTGGTATAGGACAAGGAGAGAGTGAAAACGAGTCAAAATAATGCTTGCATATGGATCATTAGGCTACCAACTATTATCACTCCTATCCAGTCTAAGCGGGCAGATTGGGAGCAATCATGCCGTGGGGACTACTTGCCTTGCCAAGTCTGGCCATCTCCCTTTGCAAACAAAGGGGGCTTATCATGTCGATATCCTTTCTGTTCATTCTTTTGCAAGGGAATACATAGCCTTCATATTGTTAACGAGTATCCTTACTTGTGCTTTGGACCCGAGCTAAGAAGGAAACTACATGTTTTTCCATCATCATCCATGTGCAGTCAATCTGACTTGGATTGAAACGTGATGGATAGCATGGAAAATGGTTGCCTCGGTTGCATTCTGTGATTGAAGCAATAAAATGAATAAATAATGGTAGAAAATGGAGTGAGGGTTTGGCTACACATGAAGTTGGTACACGGTGTACACTTGAAAGCCCCCCCGGATTTTCCCTCGGTTGAAGAGTTTCCACCACAGTATCTCGTGGCCACCCAAAAGAACTTCCCAACATCTTGGCAATAATCCAATGTCAATTTCTATGGTAGGCTACATAACGTAAAATGAAAAAAGGAAAATTTGACATGAGAATCTTTATTTTTGCTATTTCATTGTATTTCTTCACTTGATGTGTTTGACAAGTAACTGTTGACATTGTGTGCCCCATATCACGAATTTCATTGGTCATGCTTCCTAGTTTGACCACAACAGAGTGTTTGAAAGGCATATCTGATTTCAGACTTGGATTCTTTGGGTTCCTCCATGCAGTACTGAGCTTTGACTTGCTTTGTTTTAGGGATTATCAGAATGTTATCCTAGTTCAAGGTTGGGATTGTTGATGGATGTAATCTTGATTCCGTCATGGCTGACAGGATACTCAACACAGGTGACCTCAGTTCAACTCCAACAGGCTTGAAATGCACCAGGTCCACAAGGGAGGTAACGAGGAAGACCTCCTTTACCAGGATGATTTCCTTCTTGAGTTATAGGCCAGAGAGGGGCGCTTTGACAGGTCACCATCATAGCACCTCTTGTGGCCTAGCGAGCAAGGTATGGTGGGAAGCTCCACCTGCAATCTGGTACAACCGTCGATAACCTCGACGGTTGTACCATGTTTGGCGTGCTTGGATGCGTTGGAAAGCTTTGGTCACATGCTACAAGGATCGGATAGAACATTACTAGGTTACAAAATTATGTTTTGATTCAGTTCTCCCGAATGCAACGGAATTCTGTTCACTCCTAGTCTGTGACCTTTGTTCTCCACACTCCTCACTGGTGGTGTCCATTGGCTGCTCCAAGCATTGATAGGGTACATCAGTGAGAGCCAGGCATCCTTGAGGTTGCTTTTACACCCTCTATGTCCAACACTAGCAACTGTATAGAGTTTTAAATACTTCTCTGAGATGAAAGTCGTCATAAGATAACTTTTGTTCATGTGACAGTACAAGTTAAGGTTGATGAGCCACAGGAGGAAATGACACAAGTGTACAGGGCCAAGAAGCACCATAAACATAAAGTACATGTACTGTGCCACACAGAATCAAAACCAGGTAACTAGTCCCTGCGGCAACGCTGATTTGAGATGCTCCACACTGTTGTCGGAACCACAACTCTCTCCAAAAGTACCATGACTGTTCGGCGTAGGAACGCCATCCGTTGACATAAATTCTAAAAACTAGAAGCACCACACTAATCTAGAAGAACCAAGGTAATCTGGGCACACTGAGTAGGTTAAGGAGTCCTAAAATGATCCAACCAAATGACACTTGCACCATGCGTGTGTACAAGAATGAGGGAACCTATCATCTAGGAGATTGTTTACAGTCTTGCCCCAAATGGTTAATGCCGCATGAAGGTGTTGCACACCTGTGGCTCCGAGTATACACAAAACGCCTACCTCATAGACACAAACAATGAGGCACCCACTGAAAACCATACGTTGGGTCAAAAACTTAGATGGATACGAAGAAGGGGAGCAAGGGACAATGAGGAGGCGGACAAATTTAAGGGGATGACAAAGAAAAAAGATCCTGTGATAAAGAGTAAGGGACACACAAAGATAGAGAGGGGGAGAGAGAGAGAGAGGAGGGAGGGGGGAGAGAGGGAGGGGACGTGAAGGAGGGATGGAG
>SZWC01003072.1:3738-13838 GCA_023375785.1 Penium margaritaceum
CCTGAGGGCGATGAGGTAGCTGCGACGGGGGAGGCAACGGCCACGGAGGCAACGGCAGGGGTGGCGACGGCAGGGGATGCAAGGGCCTCCGCGCGATGGAGCTGGGACTCCTGGCGAGCTTCCTCAATGCGGAGGAAGAGCTCGTATGCCCAAGGCATGAGAGTGCCTTGGGCCTCCATGGTGGTGAGGACGTCCTGAGGATAGTGGACGAAGACGTCAGCGTATGCGCTGGTGGCGCCGCACTTGATGGTGAGGAGCGCGGACAGTGGGGGTGGAGCCGATTTGCCGAGTCGACGGAGAATGTCCTCCGCTCGCTGCCAATAGGCAGTGACCGTCTCGGCCTCCCCCATGTGAAGGGAGTTGAACTCCCGGAGCAGGCGGCTGATCTCAGCGTCGCTAGACAGGCGATGAGGTCTGGTGAGGACGTGCCAGGCGGCTGCCGGGTCTGGGATGGCGCCAGCGGTGAAGTCGCCGAGGAAGGGCTCCTGGGTAAGGCGGGAAACTGGAGGGACGACGGGTACAAGGGCGCGGACGGCGCGACCAGCGTCATATAGCTGGTCGGCCTGGGTGGAGTCGTAAGGGAGGGTGTAGTAGGCCCACAGACCCTCCCCCTGCGCCCAGATCTGGAAGCTGAGCTCCTAGCTCCGGAACTGCTCGCCGGCCTGAAGCGGCGGTGGCGGCGTCTCAAAGTCCTTCTGCCTACGGCCGGCACCCAGAGTGGGGCCAAGGACGGAGGTCAATGTCTGCCGTTGGCGCTGAGTCTGCTGTTGTGCTAAGTAGTATGTGGCGGCGGACACCGCGGGGCTAGCGTGCCCTCGAGGGACGAACGACGGCGGTGCGCTGGTGGCGGTTTGGGAGGCGACTGGCTGTAGCGCCGCAAGCTGCTGTGTCAAGGCGGCGAGTTGTTGCTGAAGAGCAACAAGTGGGTTAGGGGTGCCGCCAACGTTACTAGTGGGCTGCAGCTGCTGCTGCTGGTGCTGTAAGGGCGGCGGCTGCTGCTACTACAGAGGCAGTGGCTGCTGCTGTATGGGCGGCGGCTGCTGCTGCTGCAGCGGTGGCGGTTTCTACTGTAGAGGGGGCGGCTACTGCTGCTGCAGCGGCGGTGGCTGCTGTTGTATGGGCGGTGGCTGCTGCTGCAGCGGCTGCGGCTGCTGCTGCTGCAGCGGCGGCGGCTGCTACTATTGCAGCGGCGGTGGCTGCTGCTATATGGGCGGCGGCTGCTGCTTTAGCGGCGTCGGCTGCTGCTGTAGAGGCGGTGGCTACTGTTGCTGCAGTGGCGGCGGCTGCTGCAGCAATGGCGGCGGCGGCGGCAGCTGCTGGTCTTGCAGCGGCGGCGGCTGCTGCTGCTGCAGCAGCGGCGGGTGCTGCTGCTGCTGCTGCTGCAAGAATTGCTGCAAGAAAGGAGGGGTGGGGGTCCCCCCATCAGAGGAGGACCCCCCCTCGCCTGGACTACCAGCCATGGCTTGGTGTTTGGTTTTTTTTTCTCTTTGTGTTGCTGCTTCAAAAAGAAGTTGGGGGAGTGGGAAGTTTACCCACTCTTCTGGCCTTCCCCCTTTCCCCTTTCACCCTCCCCCCTTTTTTTGTTGATGATGTCAGCAGTGACGTCAATAGAGGGTTGCTGATGTCAGCAGTGGCGAATGTTGGGGTCGCCGCTGCTTCTGTTGGTGCTGATGCTGCTGCAGCGGCTGCTACTGCTGCTGCTGCTGCTGTTGCTGTTGCTGTTGCTGCTGCTGCTACTGCAGCTGCTGCTGTTGTTGTTGCTGCTGCTGCTACTGCTGCTGTAGCTGTTTGCTGCTGCTGTTGTTGCTGCTGCTACTGCTGCTACTGCTGCTGTTGCTGCTGCTGCGGGTGCTACAGCTGCTGCTGCTCGTGCTGCGGGCTGCAGCAATTGTTGAGGCTGCTGCTGCTGCAGCAGGGAGCTGCTGCAGCTCGCAGCTGCAGCTGAGTGCTGCTGCAGCTGCTACGTATTGCAGTAGCTGCTCGCTACAGCTGCAGGCTACTGCAGCGAGCTGCGGGGGTGGGGGAATTTTTTCTCGTTGTCTTTTTTTTTTTTTTTTTCTTTTCTTGTCAGAGCGGGCAGCAGCCCGCTGTCTGCTGCGAGCAGCGGGCTGCTGCTCGCCCAGCAGCAGCGAGCTGCTGCTCGCTGGCAGCAGCGGGCTGCTGCTTGCTGCTCGCTCACTGCGAGCAGCGGGCAGCAGCTGCTGCTCGCTGCTGCTGCTGCTGCAGCTATCGGCTGCTGCAGCTCGCTACAACAGCTGCTGCAGCCCGCTGCTGCTGCTACACGCTGCTGCAATTGCTGCGTGCTGCGGCTGCTGCCTGCTGCTGCTGCGAGTTGCTGCATCCGGCTGCTGCTGCGGGCTGCTGCTGCTGCTGCACGCCGCTGCTGCTGCTGCACGCTGCTGCTGCTGTTGCTGCGAGCTGCTGCTGCTGCGGGCTGCTGCTGCTGCTGCTGCGAGCTGCTGCTGCTACTACTGCGAGCTGCTGCTGCTGCGGGCTGCTACGAGCTGCTGCTTCTGCCTGCTGCTGCTAGTGGTGCCATTCACTGCACCTGGGTGACGTTGCCGCGTGCGTCAGCGCCCACAGACGTCAGACGCCGCCTGCCGCTCACCTCCTCGCGTCACGCGTGGGGGTCAGTGCTGCCGAAAAATTTCGGCAGCATTTCCCCTGGCCCAGTGGTCGTGGGAAAAATTCTGACGCCGCCACCAGGAGGGTCAATGCTGTCGGAAAAAATCCGGCAGCATTTCCCCTGCACTGGCGCGTATGGGAGGTCCGCCGACGTTGTCTGGCACCTGTTCGCCAGTCTTCTGCTGCTGCTGCTACGCTCTGGCTCTGATACCAAAAAGGAAACTATGCAGCAGGTTGGGGTAGCAGCGTTGTTGATGCAGCGTGCGGGCTTCCACGCTCGTTGCTCAAGTTAGCTGCCCCCTCAGTCTGCTGCTCTAGAGTCTAAGTCTGGAAGCTCTGGGTTTTGTTACTCAGAAACGCGCACGCCAGAGTTAGCGCCAGAAAGCAGCTGAAAACTGATAATGACTGATTAGGAATGAAGAATNCAAAACCCGGGCATCGTCCGTTTTGCCTGAAAACTGGACCATACCATAATACCAACGCTGCAAACGCAGCCGTGCGGTCAGAATCTGCTAGAAAAATAGTAGTGAGGACTTATGGCAGCCTAAACCCAGATAGTGCCCACGATGGTTTATGCTGCCAAACAGGGCCATGCAACATGCAACTGGGACCCTAGGCAGTGCATGACAACGCGACACGACAGTACGCGCTGGGCTCATGCAGACAGCGACTGCGGCGGCAATAACTGCCGGCGGTGCGACCACCGAAGAGGCCTGCCGATGGAGCTGAATACATCGCCGGAGAGAAGAGGCTCCAGCGAACCGCAAGACGACCTCAGCGTGTGTCGGCTCCACCGGACGACACTCCATCGGCGTCGAGTCTCGCCGTCAGTCATCTGCACGCCGATGTACACAAGCCGGGAGGACACAACAGAGCACAATGAGCACAAAAAACCAACAGTCGGTCAGCTCCAAGCAGGTACTCCACTCCCAAAAGACGCACCGGTACCACCAGGGTTTGCATCAGGGGTCTGCACGAGTATGGGACACGGCCGAGTGGTCACAGCAAACTGTACATGTCGACATGAACGTCACAAATCACAACACTCCCCCATGACCCGGTGGTACACATGTCGATACACGTGCATCACTGAAACGAGGACAATGAGTGCAAAGACAGATGTGACATAGACACAGACACACCCCACACTCAACCACTCTCAGGTAAGGGGCAAAGCCAAACAAAACGAATGGCCACCAGGAAATTTCCGCGTGCTAGTGCCTTCGTTAAGAAGTGAGCAACCTGCATTTCAGTGCCAACCGATATGACGGAGATCACGTGTCGCTCCACCAGATCAGGCGCAAAGTGATGCTCAACTGCAATATGCTCTGTGCGAGCGTGAAAGACACAAGAGTTTTGTGCAATGGCAAGAGCACTTGGCTGTCGCAATGAAGCACGATGGCAGGTACTGACTAACCCATCTCAAGGAACAGGCGCTGCGGCCATACCGCCTCAGCAGCCCCTGCACCCAGAGCAACATACTCTGCCTCCGATGAGCTACGTGCAATGCGGTCCTGCTTCCCGCTGCGCCAGGACACAGCGGTACCACCAAGCAGGAACACGTAACCGGTGCGACTGCGTCCATCTTGGCTCCAGGCCCACTCGCTGTCAGTGTTGCCATCAAGGACCACCGAACACTGCCGGCGAAAGCAGATTCCGAGGTACGGTGTGGAGACCACATACCTCACCACTCGCACAGTCGCGTGAAGGGCTCTAGCGCGTGGAGCTTGCAAAAACTGGGTAAGGAGGTTGATGGCAAAGGCAAAGTCAGGACGTGTGGCAGTGGCCAGGTACGTCACAGATCCGATGAGACAGAGGTACAAGGTCACATCCACTGTCTCCCCCAACCATGTGAGATCTTCCACCTTTAGGGCATCCTGCCCGTCAGGATGCCTTGAAGAAAGAAGGACAAGAAAGAAAACTATGCAGCAGGTTGGGGCAGCAGCGTTGTTGATGCAGCGTGCGTGCTTCCACGCTAGTTGCTTAAGTCAGCTGCCCCCTCAGTCTGCTGCTCTAGAGTCTAAGTCTGGAAGCTCTAGATTTGTTACTCAGAAACGCGTGCGCCAGAGTTAGCGCCAGAAAGCAGCTGAAACCTGATAGTAACTGATTAGGAAACAAGAATAAACAACAGTGGGAGACCCCTCCAAGTTCTAGCCCCCCCCCGCTCTGTAGAGCTTGTTACTCAGTTCATCAGCCAATCAGAAAATAGCTCATTTCAGGCTGGCAGGTTTTCTCGGTGAGGCCTGCCAGACGGCCGACAGCCCAAAACCCGGGCGTCGTCCGTTTTGCCTGAAAACTGGATCATATCATAATACCGACGCTGCGAACGCAGCCGGGCGGTCAGAATCTGCTAGAAAAATAGTAGCGAGGAGTTACGGCAGCCTGAACCCAGGCAGTGCCCACGACGGTTTATGCTGTCAAACAGGGCCAAACAACACGCAACTGGGACCCTAGGCAGCGCATGACGACGCAGGCACGACATTGCGCGCTGGACGCATGCAGACAGTGACTGCGGTGGTAGTGACTGCCGACAACGCGACCGCCGAGGAGGCCTGCCGATGGAGCTGAGCACGTCGCCGGAGAGAGGCGACTCCAGCGTACTGCAAGACGGCCTCATCGTGCGTCGGCTCCACCGGACGACACTCCATCAGCGTCGAGTCTCGCCGTCAGTCATCTGCACGCCAATGTACACAAGCCGGGAGGACACAACAGAGCACAATGAGCGCAAAAAACCAACACTCCCCCATGACTCACAGGCATAGTGCACATGGGCAAGCAGAGACACGGTTAGCAAAAAGACTCCCCCAGGACACGCAGAAGTGCAGGCAGAGACAAAGAAAGCAAGTCACGGACGTACGCCGACAGAACTCACAGCCTTCTTAAACGAGTCTCCTTTCAGTGCCTTGGTCAGGAAGTCAGCCAGCTGCCGTGCTGTCTCAACCCACACGATGCTGATGCTGCCGTCATACGACAACGAACGCACATAGTGATACTCAATGTTGATGTGCTTTGTGCGTGTGTGGTGCACGCCGTCATTGTCGGCGATGGCCATGGCACTCTCATTGTCACAATGCAAGGTGATGGATGCGACAGACTGACACAACTCGGATAACAGACGATGCAACCACACACTCTCACACGCGCCTGAGCCAAGTGCCACGTACTCAGCCTCAGCAGTGCTGCGAGCAATGCACCCCTGCTTGCCACTGCGCCAGGACACAGCTGTGCACCCGACAATAAAGATCCACCCAGTGCGACTCTTACCGTCTGGACTGCCGGCCCAGTCACTGTCGGTGTAACCCACTGCAACGACGGATGGTTGACGGCGGAACAAGAGGCCTCGCCAAGGGGTCGAGACGACATAGCGCAGTACTCGGATCGCGGCCTCAAAGTGGAGGTGACGCGGCTCCTGAGAGAACTGGGCCAGGAGGTTAACGGCAAACGCGATGTCTGGACGCGTCATCGTTGCCAGGAACATCAGTGACCCGATGAACCGCAGATACGTGGTCACATCAAATGGCTCCCCCACAACAGCTGGGTCAGGACTTTTCAACTTCACCTGGCCATCGGGTGACATGGGTGAAGATGCGCTAGGCACGAGGGGTAGGTCCTCGGCGAAGCGAGTAGACAGGGTATGCACATAGGCAGCCTGGTGAACGTGCAGGACGCCCTGTGAGCGATCATGCTCGAGCTCCATGCCCAGGAAGACTCGAGTGGACCCGAGATCCTTCATCTAGTAGGCAGTGTGCAGCAAGTCCTTGACACGGTGGATGGCGGCCGTTTCTGGCGACGCTATGAGGAGATCGTCGACGTAGACCAGAACTGCGGCGAGGGTCTGACCCCGTGGGCTGATGAACAGGGCGGGATCAGCGGTGCTGCGCTGGAGGCCACCACGGAGAAGCGTACTGCTGATCTTCTGGTTCCAACACCGAGGTGAGTGCTTCAGGCCATAGAGGGCCTTCCGCAGCCGCCAAACTCTCCCAGTGCCGTCGTCAAAGCCTGGGGGCTGCACCATGTAGAGCTCCTCACTCTCAAGTGAGCCATGGAGGAACGCGTTGCTCACGTCCATCTGATGCCATTCCCACCCATGCTGGGCAACCAGGCTGAAGAGTGCCCGGCTAGTGGAGAACCGACCGACTGGGGCGAAGATCTGGTCGTAATCGACCCCAGGGACCTGAGCAAACCCCTTTGCAGTGAGGTGGGCCTTGTACTTGTCCAAGGACCCGTCAGGCTTCCACTTGCGCCGAAAGACCCACTTGGCACCAATGGACTTCCGACCTGGAGGGAGGTCGACGAGGTCACAACGTGGTGCTGGCGGATGGCAGCGAGCTCCTCAGCGCAGGCAGCATCCCAATGTGTGGCCTCAGGAGAGGCTCGTGCCTCGCGCAGGGTAGCTAGGTCCTCTGGGCGTGCTGTGGACCAGACTGAGAGGGCGTGTGCCTCACGAGCTCCAGGTGGGATCCGGGCGAGTGTAGCCACGACAGCATGCCGATGCTCGTGATGAAGCATGGCGTAGCCTAGTGTAGAGCTAGGGTGGAGGTCTGTGATGATGGCAGAGGTGGTCAGGCCGAGAGCCTTCGTGCTGGGGTCCCTACTCACGACTATGGGAGTGGAGGAGACACGTGGGGCCACAGGGAGTCGAGGCACCACGGGACGCGGTGCGGCGGTCTGCGCGCTCATTCGGCCGAGGTCGGAGGCTGCCGCCTGGGCCACGTGTGTAGCGTGGTCGGGCAGAAGATGGTACTGGGTCCGACTGGCCAACGGAGGCGGACGAGGCTACTGGCTCGGAGGAGCCAGCGGACGCGACTGGGGCTGCCGGCCCGGGGAAGCGAGCGGACACGACAGGCGCAGCTGGCTCAGAGGGGCCAGTGGACGTAGCTGGAATTGCTGGCCCGGAGGGGCCAGCAGACGTGACTGGGGTTGCCGGCCTGGAGGGGCCAGCGGACACGACAGGCGCTGCTGGCTCAGAGGGGCCAACGGACGCGGCTGGGATTGCTGGCCCGGAGGGGCCAGCGGACACGACAGGCGCTGCTGGCTCAGAGGGGCCAGCGGATACGACAGGCGCTGCTGGCTCAGAGGGGCCAACGGACGCGGCTGGGATTGCTGGCTCGGAGGGGCCAGCGCACACGACAGGCGCTGCTGGCTCAGAGGGGTTAGCGAACGTGGCTGGGATTGCTGGCCTGGAGGGGCCAACGGACACGACAGGTGCTGCGAGCGTAGAGGGGCTAGCGGACGCGGCTGGGACTGCTGGCTCGGAGGGGCCAGCGGACGCCACTGGGCTTGTTGGCCCGGGAGGGCCAGAGGATGCGACAGGCGCTACCGGCTCAGAGGGACGGAGTGATGTGTCACCCAGAGGCGACAGGACGGAGGACGGACCCACCACTCCCCCAGGCGACGGGAGGGACACAGACGAGCCGGAGCGTATGAGGTCGCGGGGGAATAGATCCTCGAAGAACAGGGCATCGCGGGACTTGACGATGCAGTGTCTGGATGGGTCCCAAAAGCGCCAGGCCTTGGACTGACGAGACACACCGAGGAAGTTGTAGGGGCGTCCGCGGGGGGTAAGCTTGCCGCCTTGCTGGGGGGCGGGCAGCCACAAAATGGCCACGCATCCCCAGACGCGAGCCGGGCGGAGGTCAGCGTGTCGACCGCACCAGTGCTGGTATGGTGTGGACTGGCGGGGAAGGGGACCGTGGGGAACCCAGTTCTAGACCCAGGTCATGTAGGACATGGCTTCAAAAAAGAAGCCATCGGAGAGACCTGACTCGACCCGCATGGTGCAGACGGCATCGGCCATGGTGCGGTTCCACCGCTCGGACACGCCGTTGTGGGCGGGAGTGTAGGGCGCAGACGTCTCATGGTGGATCCCGCGGGAGGCGAGAAAGGTCGTGGCCTCACCCATGTACTCTCCGCCGCGATCGCAGCGAAAGTGGCGGAGGGGGCGGCCACACTCGCATTCCGCGAGGACGAGCCAGTCCTGAATGGCTCGGACGGCATCGCTCTTTTGTCGGAGGCAGAAGACCCAGCGGTAGTGAGAATAGTCATCCGTGAGGGTGAGGACATAGCGGCCATGCTCTCCGACGGACTCGGTGGGGAGAGGACCCATGACGTCCGAGTGGACAAGGTCAAGGGGGGCGGAGGCACGGGAGGAGGAAAAGGGGTATGTGGACCGGTGCATCTTCCCCTGAGCGCAGTCAATGCACCCAGTGGGGCACGGGAGGGGGAAAGTCTCCGGGTCAAGGCCCTTGGCCGGCTGGGTGCAAAGCATGCTCTCTACGGCGGCAGAGTGGACGTGGCAAAGGCGGCGGTGCAAGAGGTGGGTGTGCTGAGGAGAAAGTGTACTGGTGACAAACACATGGCCTGTGGCGGCCGACGGGGAGGAGACGGGAGGAGAGGAGGAGAGGTGAGGAACATGCCACAGGTTGCCACGGGCGGTGGCGTGCAGGACGACAAGACCAGACGGACGCAACGACACAATGCTGACACCACGCGAGTGCACAACATCCATGCTCATGCGGTCAAGGGCAGTCACGGACAGGAGGCTGAGCTCGAGACCAGGGACGAAGGGGACATCGGTCAGGAAGACATCACCGGCAGGACCATGGAAACGAACGACGCCAACGCCACGGACAGGCAACACCTGTCCGGAGCCCGTCCGGACACCGGAGACATGGCCTACAGGACCGAGCATACTGAAGGCCTCACGAGAGGCCGTCAAGTGATGCGTGGCCCTGGAGTCGATGATCCAGGTCTCAGCAGGGTCCTGGACCGGGGTTGCCAGATCGCTAACAGTCACATGGCAGCAGGCGAGGGACGCGAACGCAGTGGACGGAGGCGCAAAACGGGACTGCCAATCGTCAAGCCAAGCAATGTCGTCAAGGAGAGGGGTGGGGGAGGCCATCGGCGACGACCAGGCAGGAGAGGAAATGGGACATGACCGCAACTCAGTCTCAGTCATGTAGGGCTGGGCAGGAGGGCAGGAAGTGACACAACTCGCTCTTCCCTGGGGAGGAGGGCGAGGCAGGCCGAGCTCGAGCGCGATGAACTGCTCCAGCTGACGCTCACCGGAGGTGGGCCCGGGAGTGTAGACGGAGTGCGGAGTGATGGCGCCGGAGCCCGGGTAGTAGGGGAACTGAGCCGGCGTAGGGAGCGGAGGCGCCGACGGCTGCGGATGGTGTGGCGGCGGCGCCGGTGTCTGCGGGACTGGCGAGGCGACCGGAGTGGTGGAGCTGCTGGGCGAGGCCGAGGCGTCGGAGCCGGCGACAGCGATGGCGGCGGAGGCGAGACGGCGCTCCCGCTGGCGACGCATGGTGGCGATGACGCGCGCCTCGTCGTTCGGTAGAGGACACGTGTACCACCCGTGCCCAGGCTGGCCACAGTTGTGGCAGACCGAGCCACCACTGCCGGACCCGGTCGACGGCTGCGGCTGCTGCTGCTGCTGACCCTTGCCCTTCTTGCTCCGACGCTTCTTCTTC
>SZWC01003072.1:17246-79128 GCA_023375785.1 Penium margaritaceum
GGAAACAAGAATGAACAACAGTGGGAGACCCCTCCAAGTTCTAGGCCCCCCCCAGCTCTGTAGAGCTTGTTACTCAGTTCATCAGCCAATCAGAAAATAGCTAATTTCAGGCTGGCAGGTTTTCTCGGTGAGGCCTGCCAGACGGCCGATAGCCCAAAATCCGGGCGTCGTCCGTTTTGCCTGAAAACTGGACCATACCATAATACCGACGCTGCAAAGGCAGCCGTCTGGTCAGAATCTGCTAGAAAAATAGTAGCGAGGAGTTACGGCAGCCTGAACCCAGGCAGTGCCCACGACGGTTTATGCTGCCAAACAGGGCCAAACAACACGCAACTAGGACCCTAGGCAGCGCATGACGACGCAGGCACGACAGTGCGCGCTGGACGCATGCAGACAGCGACTGCGGTGGCAGTGACCGCCGACAACGCGACCGCCGAGGAGGCCTGCCGATGGAGCTGACCACGTCGCTAGAGAGAGGGGACTCCAGCGTACTGCAAGACGGCCTCAACCTGCGTCGGCTCCACCGGACGACACTCCATCAGCGTCGAGTCTCGCCGTCAGTCATCTGCACGCCGATGTACACAAGCCGGGAGGACACAACAGAGCACAATGAGCGCAAAAAACCAACACTTTAGCGCGTGGAGCTTGCAAAAACTGGGTAAGGAGGTTGATGGCAAAGGCGAAGTCAGGACGTGTGGTAGTGGCCAGGTACGTCTCAGATCCGATGAGACAGAGGTACAAGGTCACATCCACTGTCTCCCCCAACCATGTGAGATCTTCCACCTTCAGGGCATCCTGCCCGTCAGGCGTGAGAGGTGTGGAGGCCGTTTTCACTACGTCGAGGAGGTTGTTGAAGCGCTTCCCCACAACACGTACATATCGGGCTTGATGCATCATTAGCGTCCGACGTCTGCGCTCTCGCATGATCTCCCTGCCAAGGAACACTGCTGCAGGACCAAGGTCCTTCATTCTATAGGCAGTATGGAGGACAACCTTTGCCTCCTTCATAGCCTCCGGTAAAGGAGACGCGATCAGAAGGTCGTCGACATAGACCAAGATGGCTGTGGGCCGCTTAGGCGTCCGTCAGATAAAAAGAGAGGGATCTGCCTCGCTCTGTACATATCCTGCACAAGTCATGGTGGTAATGATCTCGTGGTTCCAACACCAAGGAGACTACTTGAGGCCGTACAAGGGCTTGCGCAAGCGCCAGACTTTGTCATCGTCCTCAAAACTCGGTGGCTGAGCCTTGTAAATCTCCTTATGCATGGAGACATGGAGGAACACATTGTTAACATGCATCTGGTGCAGTTCCAAGTCATGCTTAACCACTACACCGAACAGAGCTTGAGCTGAGGTCATGTAGCCGACAGGGGCAAAGGTGTTAGTGTAATTGATGCCCTTGATCCCCCTTGACGACCAAGCGAGCCTTGTGGTGTTCTAGTGAGCCACCCGGCTTCACTTTCTTGTGGAAGACCCACTTGACCTGAATAGTCTTCCTCCCAGGTTGAAGGTTGACCAGCTCGTAAACTCCGTGCTCTCGGATTGTGCGAAGCTCATCCTAGCAGGCACCATGCCAAGCGTCGGCATCCTATGATGAGAGAGCTTCCCTAAGTGTGCCCGGGTCAGACGCCATAGAGGGAGAGCTATGTGTGGCAAGAGCACATGCCTCAATGTTAGGTCTGACAACCACAAGATCAGCTGTTGCATCACAAGCAATACGAAACTCGCGAGTGGCAAGATCGTGCCCTACGGGGCATGGTGGATGTACCTCTGTGTGCGTAGTGCGGACAGCAAGGCCTAGGGCCTTTGTGCCAGGATCACCACTTGCGATGTTGCAAGTGGAGCGCCTAGGTCGGTGGACTTCGGAGTCCAATGGTCGAAGTCGACCACCAGGCTCACGTGAGTAACTTGGGCTCAAGGGGCGCGCCTCAGGCTCAAAGACAGGCATGACTACAACTAGTGAGGACTGAGGCAGAGGAGCGGGTGATGTTGTGCGAGGTGATGCGTGTGTGGGAGACACGGAATTGGGTGTGACTGTAGGAGTAGTAGAGGGAGGCCCACGTACATAGGCAGGAGTACCGGCAGACACAGATACAGTCACAGGCGCACGCACACGTACAAGATCATGGGCACCTGTGGGGTGCGAGGGAAAAGGGGTACAACCTGGCTATGCTTGAGAGGCCTCTAGGTCGACAACGATGATCGCTGGGTCATCAAGAGCCGGAGACCGAGAAGTGGAGGGAGCTTGAACAAACACATTAGCTTGGGGAGGAGTGCTCGCAGGCGTAGACTCCCCCATCCGTCGAGAAACGTCACACATAGAAACATGCATGATGGATAGCGACTTGACCGATGCCAGATCACGGTAGGTGAGGGACTAAAAAAAGAGTGCGTCGCGTGATTCAACGATGCGATGACGAGCATGATCCCAAAAGCGCCAGGCCTTTGATCGTGGGGAGATGTTGACAAAGGCACACAAGCGACCCCACATTGAGACATTGGACCCGTGCTGGTCCTCGGTGTACAACACAAAAGCCAAGGATCCCCAGACGCGAGCGAGGCGCAGGTCAGTACGGTGGCCGAACCAGAGCTCATACAGTGTGACGTGGTCCGGAAGGGGACCATGCGGGAGGCGGTTCAAGACCCAAGTAGTATAAGCAAATCCTTCAAAGGTGAAGGACTACAGGAGACCACACTCAGAGTGCATGGCGCGAACTGCATCCTCCATGGTGCGGTTCCAACGCTATAAAACATTGTTCTGCTGAGGAGTAGCAGGAGCGAAGACCTGGTGAAAGATCTCGTGCTTGGCGAAGAAGCTGTCCATCTGGCCAAGAAACTCGCCGTTGCGATCCAAGTGAAAGGTATGTAGCATGTTGCAGGACTGATGCTCAGCCATCACGAGCCAGAGGTGAACCGTGAGAGCAACGTCACTCTTTTGGCATAGGCTGTAGACCCACCGCATCCGGGTGAAGTCATCAGTCTGGGCCAAGACGTATCGACCCCGATCGGAGAGAGACTCGACAGGAGGAGGGCGAAGAAGGTCTGAATGGACTAACTCAAGAGGTCGAAGTGCGCGAGAACGGGAGTTATGGTAGGTGCAACGATGCATCTTACCCCGAGCGGAGAAGAGACAGGCGGTGTTGGGTGGCTTCTCGAAAGAAGCCGCGTCAAGACCGAGGGCGGGCTGTGTTTGAATGAGCCTCGATGCAGTGTCGGAGCCTACATGACACAGACGACGATGAAGCAGTTGTCGGTGCTCAGAAGACAAAGTGCCAATAACAAAAACACGAGCTGAAGGTGAGGGGGAGGAAGGAGGAGAAGTCCGAGAGACACGATACAGGTCATCCAAAACAGAGGCATGAAGAACAACGCTACGAATGTCAATAGCAGTCACAATCGCAAAACCTGGAGTGTGCTCCATAGAGAGTCCCATCAGTGTACAGGCACGTACAAAAAGCAAACTGAGATTAAGGTCAAGCACAAACAACACCTTGAAAAGATACAGGGGGCCGGACGGACCATCAAAACACACGCCCCTAACTCCCTAGACTGGCAAGGACTGACCAGAGCCTGTGCAAATGGAATGAACAGACACAATAGGATCGAGAACAACAAAGTCACTACGACGACAGGTCATGTGATGAGTGGCACCGGAATCGATGATCCAAGTGCCATCGGAATCACTGGAGGAAGTCACTGTACAACAAGCAATGGAACACTCGGCCTAAGACGGACTCTGGGCAACAGGTGGGAAGGAACGATGAAGGGCACAATTGTGAGACTCATGAATTCAATTGGTACATCAGGCCCATCATCATCACATGCCGGCTGTGCCCTCCCACACGAGTCATTCCGAGCCACAAGAACAGACAAACAGACAGTATGTGAACCAACCGGCCGTGAAAACACATTCACAAATCCTTGCAAGCGAAGCGCCAGAAGGTGTCACAGCTTAGCGATGGTGCGGTCATGTGGGTTTGGGTCGCCGCTGCTCGCCGTAGGTGAAGCGTGAACTGCTGCGATCATGGTCGCCACGCGCCCGGAGGATGTGCTGCTCGACGTGGACTGTAGTGCCTGTGCAGCCTGAAGCCTGCGAGTAATGCACGCCCAGTTGAGCGAAAGTGGCACTCGGTGTAGCGATGAGTGCCTCCACAATTGTAGTAGTGAACAAACCGTCCACTGCTATTGCCCAATGACGGCTGCTGCTGTGACTGCTGCTGGCCCGAGCCGCGCCACCGTCTCCTCTTCTTCCCATGTACTGCTATCGTGACACCCCGTGTCTGAGTTGGCATAATCGGGGTGGAAGAGCAAGAGGAGGACATGACAGAAGATGGAGAAGGAGACTGGAGGAGGGGCGTCAGTGGTGATGCGACGTCTGCTGAAGCAAAGGGAGTCTACTGATGAGCCACGGCTGCCTCACTGGCGGAAGTCACTCGGAGGAAGAGCTAGTGCACCCAGAGAAGGAGCTGTATTGAGGCAGAAAAGGGTTCAAGCACGGTGTTTCTTGTTAGAATGGATCCACGGGATGCGGTCCCGACGTTGGTCTGATAGACTTTAGTGGTTCACATCTTCTGTTTTGGGCGAATCTGAGATTGAGCGTGAGCTTTCTGGTCGCCTCACGCAATGTGAGTAGGCAATTAGAGACAGTCATTTTTGCGAAGTGAACAACGTGATTTTGCATTTTTTTGTACATAGGGATGATCACAACATTTATAAGGCTAGTCATAAGCTTTCCAACGCACCAAACCGGCCAAGCGTAGCCCAAGTTACGCTTGCCAAAGCGCAGGTTTCACCCACCACAGAAGCCTGACGCCGCCACTCGCTGTGGCGCCTTCACGTGCGAAGTGCCTTTCCCAATGCGCAGATCCCATTGCACGTGATGTATGGGTCCCCTACACTGTTTCCACGCACCCCACCCACTTTTGGGTCGAGTTTGGTGATGGGGTGTGACGAGGTTCGAAACCTTTCTGCGGACGTGTAGTCAGAATTTTGACAAAGTCCCCGAGTAAGAAAACGTGCTACTGAGCTTCGAACGCCGAGCCAAGATTTTGACTACGTCCCTCAGTAACAACATGCACTACTGGATCTGGTGGATGATCAACCTGATCAGGTGGATTATCCACCAGACGCCTCGGCAGGCCTTCCGGAGCAATTTATCCTGATGGTATTTTTGTTACTCAATCCGATCGATCATCCACCGGATTTCGAGTCCCAGCCAGCTCCTAGAGCCACTGCGCACACACCAGCTGTGGAAGGCCATATTTCCCTCGATACTTGTCCGATTCCGGCAAAACAACTTCCACCGGATTCAATGACTTGTAAAATTTATAGTGTAATAATCCATTTTAGGATCCAAGCAATCCTTAAGTTGCCAGATCCGCCGGCGCGGAGTTTCCACTTTTTAGTGGCTTGTCGGCGTCTCCCGGCGTCGCACTTGGGCATGCGGAGGAGCAGTTTTTCAACATTTTCTCCCTTGCACCTGCCATGCCCGCTGCTCCTGCTTGCTCTCACTCATCTTTTGCTGCGCCTTCCAGCCCATCATAGCTGGTCATCCCAAGTCCAGCCACGCTCATCGCGTGCCGGTCCGTGGTCCGCGGGTTGCGCTTTGGTCAAGCAATCTACAAGCATGTTGTGCGTGCTACAATGATGGAGCACCACCTGTCCCTTCATGACCATGTCTCGTGCGTAGTGGTAACGCACGTCGATGTGCTTTTTCCTTGTGTGCTACGTTGGGTTGTTGGTCAGCGAGATGGAGCCGGTGCTGTCCTCTTGCACCATCGTAGGCTCTAGCTGCGGCATGCCCAGCTCCCCCAGCAACCTTCGGAGCCACACCGCCTCCTTGACCGCCTCAGCCAGTGCAGTGTACTCTACTTCCACTGTGGAGGTGGCGATGCAGTCTTGCTTCCTGTTGCACCACGAGACCACTGCACCATCGAGGAAGAACACGTAGCCGGATGTGGAATTCTGCTTGTCCACATCCCCAGCGTAGTCTGCATCCGTGTAGCAGACCAGACGCAAGGGGTCCGCCCGCCCCTTGCCGTCGAACCTCAGGCGCGCTTGCCGCGTCGTCTGAAGGAAGCGGAGGATGCGCTTGACCGCCTGCCAGTGTAGTGGCCCTGGATTGGCCACGTACCTACTCACATGGCCCACCGTGTGGGCCAGGTCAGGTCGAGTCGCCACCATGGCATACATTAGGCTTCCCACCGGCGATTGGTAGGGCACCCCTGCCATATCCTCTCACTCTTCTTTTGTTTGCGGCGCCATTGCCGCACTTCGTTCATAGGTCGTGGAGACAGGACTGCACACTAGTTTGCAGTCCTCCATGCTGTACCGCTTCAGCACCTCGGCCATGTACTTGGCCCGACCCAGCTCAAGCGCGCGCGCCCTCTAGTTCAGCGTAATGCTCACCCCAAGGTAGAACTCCAGCTCCCCCATGTCCGACATCTGGAACTTGTTGCTCAGCTACTCTTTTAGCTACTGTAGGCGCGGCAGGTCTGAGGAGCACAAGATAAGATCATCCACGTAGAGCGCAACAATCTGATGGAGCTTCTTGCTATGCCGCACATACATGCAGTGATCTGCCTCACAGCGCTTGAAGTCGAGTTGTGCCATGAAGCTGTCAATCTGTTGGTACCAGCATCGGGGCGACTGTTTTAGCCCGTACAAGGACTTCCGCAGCTCGCACACCTTGCCCTCCGGCGCCTCCACCCCTTCCGTCACCTCCATGTAGATTTCTTTATCAATGATGTTGTTGAGGAAGGCCATCTCTACATCCATTTGGTGGAGCTCCATGTCCTTCGCGACCGCCACCGCAAGGATCGCCCAGATGCTTGTGAACTGGGCGACAGGGACGAATGTCTTATTGTAGTGCTTGCCCTTACACTATGCGTATCACTTCGCCAGGAGCCACGCCTTGTACTTGTCAACCACACCTTCCCTTGTGAACTTGGTCTTGAAGACCCACTTGGAGCCGATGACCTTGGCGTCTTTCGGCTTGTCAACCAGCTGCCACGTGTAATTTTCAGCAATGGACGCCAACTCCGACTTGATGGCGGCGTCCCACTGCTTCCCCTCGGGCCGCACAAGTGCCTCTTGCACGGTAGTCGGCTCCGTTGATGCAGCTAGCATGAACCGCATCATGCCGATCCATCGACCGGTGACTGCGTCAAAATGCTTCCCCGCTCTCTGCTACCTCCCGCTACGGCGCGGCAGTTTTGGTGGCGTCTCTTCACTCCGCTACAATCCTTCCAACTCTGCCTGCTCTTGTGAATCATCAACCGGATGGCTCCCCAAGGATCCCTCCCGCTCCGGTGTACTGTTGACCAGACGGGCGGCACATCCGGAGGATTTTTCTTCGACGCCCGACGCGAACTCCGCCGGAAGTGCGTGCTTCGGCACCCGCGGTGTCTCCTTCGACGGATCATTCCGCTGGATCTCCAGCCGAGCTTCATCGCCGTCAGACTCCTCCGCGTCGGCTGCTGCACCTGCTGCATTGCCGCACTCCGACGCCACATCATCGACCTTCGTGTTTGCTAGCTCCTCCTTCTAGTCAAGGAGTTGGAACCATTCCCCCTGTTTTGGAGTGTTCCTGACGCTCATGTCGATGCTGTTTCTGCTGAAGCTCTGTTGCTCGTCAAACTCGACATCACGGCTGCAGATGATCTCTTGCGTGCGCTACTCTTAGAGCTGATACGCCTTTTACGTGCTCTCGTAGCCAAGGAACAAGCATGGCTTCATTCGCGGTTCTAGCTTGCTGTCGCATCGTTGCGCCACCTGCACCATCGCATGCGCCTTGCACCCGAACACCTTCAGCTGCGCCATGTTTTGCTTGCACCTGCTCCAAACCTCCTGCGGCGTCTTCCAGCCGCCCTTACCCTTTAGGGCCACTGTTGGGGTAAGGTTGATGGTGTAGCTCGCTGCACGCATAGCCTCCGTCCAGAACCCTTGCGGTAACCCCGCATCCACAAGCATGGTCCGCACCATGTTGAGCATCGTCTGGTTTGCCCGTTCCGCCACTCCATTAGACTGTGGCAAATACGGTGTAGTGGGTTCCCACTTGATGCCCTGCTGCTTCATCCACCCGCTGTAGCCAACGTACTCTCCGCCATTGGTCCTATGTAGAGCTCTGACCTCTCGGCCAGTCTGCCTCCCCACCGCTGCGACATACTCCTCCAGCTGGTCTAGGACTTCGCCTTTCCGCTTCATGAAGTACAGGTAGAGCTTCCTGCTGCAGTCATCAATGAAGGTAACGAAGTATCTCAAGTCGCTGTTTGATGGCATTTTGAATGGTCTACACACGCTGCTGTGCACGACCTTCAGCAGGTCCTTCACGCGAGCCTCGTTCTCATTGAACGGCTTGTGCCGCGCCTTGCCCAAAATACAAGGCTCGCACTTTTTGTGCACTGCTGCATCTGTTGCCGCATTTGCACCATCGATGATGAGGCCACGCACCATGTCGCACTTTGCCATCTCCTTAACGGTTGCGGGTGCCGAATGCCCCAACCGTCGGTGCCAGAGCTTTAGATCAGCGCTTCCTACCTTGGCCATGTTGACGACGCTCTCCTGCGAGTCCGCTGCGTTTGATGCTGCGGGGAACACCTTGGTCTCCACGATACATAGACCGCCCTTGCGCTTCGCCTCCAGCATGACCTCGCCGTTGCCGTCAATGCGCACCACTACGCCTTTCCTGCGGAAGAGCGCCTCATATCCCTTGTCTGTCAAGCGGCTGACACGCATGATGTCAGCCAGGCCGGGGACATGCTGCACATCACGAATTGTGTATAGCTCCTTCTTACCGCCCACCACGACTTCCACCTCCACGTCGCCTTGGCCGGCCGCGGGCTCGACTTTGTTGTTCGCAACCACCATTGACTTGGAGGAATTCTTGTAGGTGACGAACCCCACCTTCTCGACTTGGGTGTGCTCCTCGGCCCCGGAATCCAGGCACCGCCTGTTGGCCTTCTTGAGGAAGTGGTTCTTGTTGCCGTTGAGGAGCGACCTGCCCTTGCTGTTTTTGCCACCGGTCTTCACCTCCTCCGGGCACTCACGGGCCCAGTAGCCCTCTTTGCCGCAATTGCGGCACGCACCTTTCTTGGCGCCCTTCTTGCCGCCGCCCTTTCCGCCACTTCCTTGGCCCCCGCTTCCGCCACCCCGCGTTTTGGTGACAAAGGCCGATGAGGAAGACGAGGACTCCCCGCAGCTCCGTCGCTGCGCCTCGGTTGCGGACGTACTCTGCGACCGCGCCATAGGTGAGCTTGTCCTCCGACCATCCTCCAAGGACGGTGATGAGTGGGCCCCAACTGTCAGGTAGGGCCATGAGGAGGGCCATCGCCTGCAGCTGCGTGTCGATCTTCCACCCCACATCATTGCATTGCGAGGCGAGCGACTCGATCTGCTGCGTGGCGGAGATGACATCATCTCCCTCCTTGATTCTCACCGTGAGGAGTCGCTTCATCGCAAAGATTTTTTTTGCGAGCGACTTGGATTAGTGGATGGCGCAGAGCTTTTTCCAAGCTTCGGCTGCCAGCTTGCATCCTTGGAAGTAGCCCCACTACGACTCGACTGTCACGGATACCAGGAGCATGAGCGCCTCCGTGTTCTTCTTTTTGGAGGCCTGCTTCTCTGTGTCCGTAGGAGTCGCCTCTGCGAGCACCTCCTTTCCCAACATGACTTCCAGCAACCTTTTATGCGAGAGGTGCAGCTCGGAATTCCACCTCCACAGCGCAAAGTCCGGGCCGCCTGCATACTTCTGAATGGGCTGCGTCTCTTTCTGCGCCATGTGCACAGCTGCTACTCCGACGGGTTCTTAGAACTTCACGGCGATGTCCACGATGACGATCCGGTGCGCTGCGGAAAACGTGAACGTTAGAGGCTATCAGCCCTGTGGGCCCATAACCCATGGATCCGCGGGATGTGGTCCCGACGTTGGTCTAATAGACTCTTGTGGTTCACGTCTTTTGTTTTGGGCAAATCTGAGACAGAGTTTGAGCTTTCTGGTCGCCTCACGCAATGTGAGCAGGCAATTAGAGACAGTCACTTTTGCGAAAGGAATAACGCAATTTTGCATTCTTTTGTACATAGACATGATCACAATATTCATAGGGTGCGACACCCGCAGCTCCCTCAGAGGTCTGTCGTGGGGCCGTGGACTGACCCCGAAGAAGCTCAGTGAGTGTACGGATGGCGACAGCCTGCTCCCGCTGTAGAGGACACATCTTGTCCTGCTAGCTCCGCAGGTCCTCAATAGCCTGCGAACACAGGCTCATCACCCTTGAGGAGGAAGAAGAGGGATCTAGTATCCACTTTCCCTTATCACCGGACGGAGCCATGTCACTGCTCATTATGGGCCAAGATGCCAACTTGGTCGGATGGAAAAAACGTCAAACTTTCTCGAGGAGTTGAAGCCCTGGCAACTTCTAACTCTCTGACCAAAAACTTGACCAAGGAAAGTGCTGACATCAGCAGGTGTTTGCTGATGTCAGCATGACCTGATGACATCAGCAAGGAAAAATGCTGACATCAGCTCCCCTCCCCTATGTTTTTGACAACCCTCGTGATTGTTGTCCTACTACGCAAGGGTTGGCTGTCCGTAGTAGCCGCACAGAGGCTGCGCAGAAGCTGTGCGGAAGCTCTGTAGGAGCTTTTGCTTGGTTCCTGTTGCTGTTGCGCTGGCGCCTGCAGCAACAGTGGTGCGGATGCTTGCGCAGCTGTGGCAGCAGCTATGCATTGCTGCTATGCTATAGCGTAGCTGCACGCTGCTGCTGCACCTACTGCGCGTAGCGACTACTACACGCTGCTGCTGTCGCGTGCTACTGCTGCGCTTCTGCTCTGCTGCGCTGCTGCTCTACTACACTGTTGCTGTGCTTCCCTGCTGCTACTGCTGCTGCTGTATGCTGCTGTTGCTGCTCATTGCTGATTCTATTGCATGCTTCTTTTGCCCGCCGTCGCCGTCGTCGCTACGCAGCACTGCTGCACGCTTCTCTTGCTGCGTGGCGTTGCTGTTGCGGGCTACTACCGGGGGCTGCTGCTGCTTCTCCCAGCCGCCGCCTGCCGCGGCTGTGGCCTGCTGCCACCGCTGCTGGTGCCAATGCCAGCAGCTGCTAGCGGTTGCCGCTTGCTGCAGGTATCACCTGCTGTTGTTGGCGGCTGTTGCTGATGCACTCTCACGTGGGTGACGTTGCCGGCAGTTGGGTGTCGTCGGCGGCCCCTGTAGATTGGCAACAGCTGTGACGCTCACTACTGCTGCTCTGCTGCTTGTCTGCTGCGCAGCTCGGCGAGAAGTGTCTCACCACTGTGATAGTATGAGAAGATACGTGGAAGCTTCCTAGCGACACAATCGCTGACTAGGCGTCAGACGGTGACGACAGTTACAAATCGTGCACACAACGGCAAGGGTGTGGCTAGGTGACACAAGGAAAACTGTCGGAATGCTTCAAAAGCATTTGCAGAGAGAAATGAGAAATGACAGGTCCATGGCATAAGTACCTGCCGTGGCGCACAAAGGGTGTCGCACGCTGTAGCACACCATCTATCCTGAAATCGGCCCAAAACCACTGTTTTGGCCGTAACCCTGCGCAACCATGTCAGAATGCTACGCCCTTTGGACCTAGACGTGCAGAATCACAAGCCGGACGCTATGACTGGCCACATGCATGCATCGGTGGTCACGCAATGTGAAAACATGCAAATCAGATTCACAGCCAGTCCATCGATAAACTCCTACGTCGTGCAGAAAAACTAGAGGAGGTACCGGGCAGCGTCCAGAACTCTAGAACGGTTGTCGATCAGCTCCAAACTTGTAATCCACCACCAAACAACGCACTGGTACCACCAGGGTTTGCATCAAGGATATGCACGAGTATGGACACGGACGAGTGGTCACAGTAAACTGTACAAGTCGACAGGAACGTCACAAATCACAACACCATGTGCTGGATGATGGGTATGTGAGCTCCAACTAAGAAGATGCGCAGAAGCTTCCTAGCGACACAGCTGCTAACTGGGCGTCAGTGCCCGGTCAGACGGTGACAACAGTCACAGGTCATACACACGACGGCAAGGGTCACCCTAGGAGATACAAGTCAGAGTGTCATAATGCTTCAATAGCATTTTGTAGAGAGAGTTAACAAAAGACAGGTCAATAGCATAAATACTTGCCACGACGTACAATTGGTGTCGCACGTGGCACTTCAAGGTATAGTTGGAAATCAATTAGGGCATGCAGGCCCATACAAACACAAACATGAGCTCTGTGTGTGAGTGCAATGCAAGACAACAAAAACTTGGCTAAGTATGGAACGCATAATATGAAAGAATAAGGAGAGAGTACAAATGATCCCGTAGCGGGCTTATGTAGGTGCGTCAGCAGCTAGCAGCACCGGGCTCTGTCACCCCCGCCGAACCCAAACGAGTCAGTGGGGAGAACACTCTGCATATAACACGCAAACAACAAAGGTGGTCTCCTTAAGGCACCGGAACAACTCTTCGAGTGCCTGGGTCTCGACCATTGAGAAAGTATAAAAAGTTGTAGAAATAATCGGAATCAACGTCCAGACATCACAAACGGCTTTCCAAATATCACAAGCACTACTACAGCCATCGGGTCTCCTCGTCGTACCGGTATAGTCCACCGGGTGCGTAGTGTCGGTTTGTGTGGCTTCCACCCGTCATGAGCGACGACCGTGGTGATCATCCGTATACCCCGCACTGGTGGTATGGAGCAGCCGTATTGGAGAGCACGTCGACATGATCCCTGCTGCGGACGCAGCTGGCACTAGAGCACCAACGAGTGGTAGCTCCATGCACCATTAGCTGCGAGAGAGCTGCCAAGACATCCTAGGTGCTTTCCTGGGTCCTTTCCGGTTCTTCTACAGACGTTAGAGTTTTCTGCGTGGACTGGCTCTCAAGCCTGATTTGCATGTTTTGCATTGTTTGTCCACCGATCCATGTTGGACTTCTGCTTATGACTAGTCATAGTGTCCGGCTCAAGATTTTTCATCTCTAGGCTCAGACAGTGATTTGTTTGGATACCTGTGCACAAGCTTCTGGCCAAAACAATGGTTTTGGGCCAGGTTTAGGACAAACTAACACTGCGCCTACATCACTTGTCGTGAGCCACGATAGGTTCTTGTGTTGTGTTCTTGTCAGTTGTCATTTCTCTCTGCATGTGTTTTATCCATGGAAGCACATTTGACACTTTGTTTGTATCACTTAGCCAAACCCTTGCTGTTTTGCGTCCGACCTGTGTTGACGCCGCGAGCTGATTGAGCGTTGACGCCCGGTCAGTGGCAAGCGTACTAGGAAGCTTCCTGGTAATTATGTTTTGGTATCAGAGCAAACAAGCCACAGCTCATTGTGCTGTGCAGCAGAGAGGCAGTAGCTGTAGTACCAGTAGTAAGTGGCAGCAGTGGCACCAGATCCTGGAAGGACCTACCACGACTACGTTGCAGTGGAGCAGTGGATTCAGCAGAGATAAGGGCGGAAGCTACAAGCAATAGCAGCTGTAGCAGTAGCATGGACGGGAAGCACCTGCAGTGGGGGCGGCTAGCAGCTACATCAGCAGTGGCTGAGAAGCTACAGCAACAGCGGTGGCAGCAGTAGCTGCATGAGCTGCTTTTTTGGTGACTAGCAGCTTCAACAGAAGCCCGGCTGCAACAACCACAGCAAAGGCAACAGCAACATCAGCGGCCACAACTGTAGTATCAAGAAAAGCTGTGACAACAGCAGCTGCTGCAGCAGTTGCCGAGCTAGTAGCAATAGCGGGCAGCCACAATAGGCGCGGTAGAAGCAGAAACATGAGTAAGGGCAATTGTAGCACTAGCAGTGGAGGGCACTAGCCTCAACAACAACAACCACAGCAACAATAGTGGTGATAAACAGTTGTAGCAGCAACAACAACGGCAAGCAGCTGGTGTAGCAGCTGCAGTGGGTAGCAGACATAGCGGCAACAGCAACAACATCGGTGGTGACGGTGGACAGCTGCAGCAGCAGCACCTGACAGCAGCTGTCTCAACAACAGCTATAGCGAGAGTGAGTAACAACCACAGTAGCAGCTAAAGTGGCACTATGTCGTGTACGCTTCAGGATTGGCAGCAGCAGCACACGCAGGAGTAGGGTCAACAGCCGCGAGAGCAGCTATAGCTGGCCCCGTTGTCGTTGTAGCAAGAGGAAGTTGCCGTGCAGATTTAGGCTGTCACGGCTTGCCCGTGAGGGTGAGGATGGGCCGTTGAGCTTACCCACAGGCAAGCTCGCACGTCGGCAAGCTCGTCAAGCGAGCTCGCTCAACAAGCAAGCTCCTCGAGCGAGCTCGCTCGATGAGCTCGTTGGAGGAGTGAAGCCAGACCACAAAAAAAAGAGGGGGAGAGGACAAAGGGGGTGGGTCCTCGAGTGGGACACCCTAGAACAACCCCCAAAGGGGCATCCAAGGAGGTGGCCCCTGAAGGAAAAAAAGGGGGGGAGAAGAAAAGGGCCACGGACGTCAAATTTGGTAGGAGCAAAGCAGTGGCCCGGGATCACAAGCCTCGCTTGGCGACGGCGACCGGTGCAGTAGCAGTAGTCGTAGCCGCAGTGGCACCACAAGCAGCGTTACGAGCGGTTGGCAATGTGGTGGGGACCAGCGCCATTGGCGTTGACAGCAACCGTACGCACCAGCAATAGTGGGAGCAGCACTGAAGACGACTTGAGGCCGGATATTACGCTAGCCGCACGATAGCAGCAAAGCAGTTACATTGCAGTCTCACACTAGCGCATCACTAGCGTGGTGGCGGCCGTCCTCATGACGGCATCAAAGCACATCTGAGAGACTATGCTTTCATTGCCTACCTCACCCCATGGCCTTCGGCCAGTGGGAGCAACTTCCCTGTGCACTTACCCACGCCAAGCTCTGGAGATGAGCAGACTGGCGTGGCAGGGAGGTAGTCGGCGCCGTGGTTAGCACCAGCACTGCATGTGTGGCAGGCACCACATCCACAATGGCATTTGCAGTTGTGGCACATGCCTCAGGCATCCAACAGCTTTGGCTACTACTGTAGTGATTGGCACCGTGGTCGGCGCCAGTGTCGCCATCGCCCTACCGGGTGGCGACCACCTTGGATGCGGCCTCACCCTTCTTCTTGACGATCTCACATAGAGACATTGTCAGTTGACACCATGGCACCTCTTGGTGGAGCTATGGTGGTGTTATAGGCCACGTTCCAGGGTCTAAAGCACATGGTACAACAACTCACAGACCATGTGGTCTCTGAGCGGGCCGTTGCCACCATGCTGCTGCAAACGCCCCCATGTTCCTCTTCGTCATCTTCACCTCCGTCAGTGGCGTCAGCTGACGGTGCCACGCCTACTGTCCTTAGCTCTATATCTGACGCCCTCCGCTCTGTCCTAAATTCGATCGAAGTCATCCCGAAATCTGATCCCTCCGCTTCTATGATAGTCCCTTCAGCTCGCACTTCTCGCGCTCGGACTCGGCACGCGAGGTAGCGGATGGCATGTTTGGCTAGACGTGCCCAGCAGGCAGCGTTAGTAGCAGTAGTGCCTGATACCATCGTGGAGCGGACTCTCTCATCCCCAGTTGTAGGGTTGGTTTGGCATCCCTTCTTAGCCTCTACCCGTGTGTCGGTCGAGGGGGGGATGGAGTGTCCGCCGACGACCACCGGAGAGTGTAGGAGGGATGTGATTGACAGTGTTGTACGACAAGATGTCCTTAGTGAGGACAATTCTTTCGAGGAGTGGTCCGGCGTGGAGTTGAAGACGGAAGAGTGGTCTGACGCGATGTTGGAGGTGGACGTATCGATGGAGATGAGGATAGAGACTACACCCGACGCTGTTGAGACAGCGACTGATGTGGTAGGTGTGGGAGTAGTAGCAGATGGGATAGTAACAGTATTGGTGGTGTCAGCTGATGCCCTTGGAGTAGACGTCCGGGTAGTGGGCGTGTCGACAGCCATCAACATTGTGGCAGTAGCAGTAGTACCAGTTGCTGCTACAAACAACACAACGTCAGCGGGTGCCCTTGTTGCTAGAGACACCATGATGACCGTCGCCCCTACATCAACCGTTACTACCAGAGTAGGAGTAGACGCTCCCTTAGCCCATATATGACCAATTGCCTTACCCGTGAAACTGTGTATCAGCAAGTGTATTGGGAAGTGAACAAACTAGTGAACATGGACTGCTCGCAGAAACTGCTAAATATCACGTAGAGCCCATTGTAGTTTTCATTCTATACAATGAATGTACATATGGGCTTTGCTGACATGCATTCATGTGGATGTTTTGTGAAAAATGTTTGCATACAAAAATACACTTTTTGATACACTGATCATCAAGTGTGTGAATTTGAGGTAACTAACCATAACTCCCTTAGCCGTACCATCAGCCATTACAAGTACACCTGTAGAGGGGGCACCCGGAGAGGCAGGAGACGTCAAGGTTGCCAGCACATCTGCTATGGCCGACGCCACTGCCACAACTATCTGTAGAGGTGAAACTGTCAAGGAGGACACAACTCGAGCTGTAGCTGATGCACCAACAGCCGAGCCGGCCCCCATGCTTGAGCTTCTACACTCTACGCTTCGCAAACAGGAGGATGTGGTCGCACGTGCGCATAGGCACCTGCAAGACCTAACGCTTGAGTTGCATGCAACGAGCACACGTTGGAGCACCGCAGACACAGTGGGCCATCGAGTGGCGGTAGTAGACATTGAGGATGTGTACACACGCCCCAATGCTACTGAGCATATGTTCCACGGTGCAGTGTGGAGACGGTCAGACATGCGACGACAGTTGGAGGAGGCGATATCAATGGATGCTTCAGCAGCGTCGGCATGTGCATGAGCAGCTGAAACCGTGACCCACACTATTGATTGCTGTGTGGCAGTTGTGTTCGCGGCATTTGATGAGCCTATAGCAGTCACCCCTACATGCACATCTACCGTGTAGGATGCAGATCGAGCTGCGGAGCTCCGGCTCATGGTTGCCCTGATGGGAGTCGCTGACACCATGGCGGTTCTAGCCAACGACATACCTACACACGTCTGAGCTACAGTTTGCGTACCCATGCGCCTCCGCTCCACGGTAGACAAACAGGAGGTAGTCGTGGCTCAAGCGGAGTCGCATGTGCAGGGTCTCATGGCCGAGCTCCGAGAGGCCACCAGCAGTTGTTACACTATGGATGTTCCAACACAACAGGCATCCGAGGAGTACATGGAGGATATGAACACCCATCTCAAGGCAGCTGAGAGGTCTCTATAGGATGCACGTCGAGGACGGGTGGACGTTCAGCGTAAGGTGGACGTTTGGTTGCGTACCAAGGGTTGGGAGGAGCACCGGGACAACGTACGGGCTCCCAATAATGGCGCCGATGCAACAGAGGCAGATTCACCGACGAATGCCGACGTCCGACCAGCAGTTGACGGCCCAGTGACAGGTGTGTCAGTAGCAGTCGGTGCCTCTTCGGTGGCACCTTTTGCAGACGCATACGTTGTAGATGCTGGCACATTTTCTGGTGTCGACGCCATGCCAGCACTTGGTGGCTATGCGTCAGATGATTCAGCAGTTGCCCTACGCAATGAGGCAACAAGGCTGTAGGAGGCCATGGCTCGTGCCTACGTGCACTCAATTGAGGTCCACCATGAGGTTCGTTCTGCCACTCACCGCCTACATGCCGCAAATGCAGCCGCTTGACCGACAACCGAAGAAGAGCTTGATGAGTTGTACATGCGTCTCAACGCTACAGAGTCTGCGTGGCGATGTGCAGCTCAGCCGCTGGCAGGCATATAGCAAGTGATGCAGTTTGAGGAGGCCCTCAGTGCTGCACCATTCACAGTAATAGGAGACGGCAGTGGTGAGGACTACGACAGTGACGACGACGCTCTTGGGTGAGGCTATGTATGAGCACATCCGACTAGCATCATCGCCACCCTTGCTATTGCTGTGCAGGGGTACGTGGCTATGGGGGAGCCGTGCTTGCTCCTCCTTGTGATGGGAGTAGCCATCAGCTTTTCTTGCGCTGTTAGCCTCTCTACCCCAAGGGGAGTGTTGGTGTGTGGGCTTTGACCTGATACCATTATGGGGATAGCGGGGTCATGCTAGTTGAGACCCGTGGACCAGGTGACTTGTTCCGATGTGATGTGGAGACCCATTGCCTCCATGTGTTATGTATGTTCCATGCATGCGAGCAGGTGTGGTCGAGACCCGGACCCTAGAGACATGTTCCACGGGTCATGAGGAGGCCTTGTTGCTTTGTACCTCTTGTGTGATGTTTGGCACGTGGGTGTGTGATTTTTTTCTTGGACGGTCGAGAGTCAGGCACTTGGTGATTTACACCAGTTTCACGAGGAGACGTAGTATTGTGATTGGTGTTTGCGACAGAAAGTGAGTCTAGCCCCTCACTCGTCATTGTGGTGATGGCTATGTCAGCTAGGGGGAGTGTTGGTTTGTGTGGTTTCCACCCGTCACGAGCGATGACCGTGGTGATCATTCGTATATCTTGCACTAATGGTATGGAGTATCAGTATTGGAGAGCGCGGCGACATGATCCTTGCAGCGGACGCAGCTGGCGCCAAAGCAGTGACGAGTGGTGGCTCCATGCACTAGTAGCTGCCATGCAGCTGCCAGGACATCCCGTGTGCTTGCCTGCGTCCTTTCCGGTTTTTCTACAGACACTAGAGAGTTCTTGGTGGATTGGCCCTTGAGCCTGATTTGCATGTTTTGCATTGTTTGTCCCTTGATCTATGTCGGACTTGTGCGTGTGACCAGTCATAGTGTCTGACTTCAGATTCTGCATCTCTAGGCTTAGACAGTGATGCGTTTGGATACCTGTGCGCAGGCTTATGGCCAAAACTGTGATTTTGGGCTGGTTGTAGGACAAACTGACACTGTACGTGCGTCACTTGCTGTGAGCCACGGAAGGTATTCATGTTGTGTTCTTGTCAATTGTCATTTCTCTCTCCATGTGTACTATCTCTGGAAGCACATGTGACACTTTGTTTGTGTCGCCTAGCCAAACCCTTGCCGTTTCGCATCTAATCTGTGTTGATGCCGCAAGCTGACTGAGAGTTGATGCCTAGTCAGTGGCAAGCATATTAGGAAGCTTCTTGGTAATTACATTCTGCGGTCTCAACCCACTAAGAAAACTCTCCTAACTCCCGAAAAGCATTCAGGGCTGCCGGAACGTATCGAACACATCTCGCCGGAGCTTTCGTAGATGTTGGAGAAGTCTTGGGACACTCTGGATGCCCGTCGTGTCGTCACGCCCTCCTCTACCATTTACCACTAACGCGGGTATATGGGTATTCCATCAGCGTCAGACGTGACGGGTGGAAGCCACACAAACCAACACTCCCCCTATCTGACATAGCCGTCAACGCCAGAACAAGTGAACAAAGGCATGGATAACAACGTATGCCAGACCACAATATGCACGAGTGAACCCACACACACCTGCACGTGCTATCCATCTAAGGTCTCCTCATGACACTGGCACAACCTACCAAGTGTCCGGGTCTTGACCATGAGAGGATTGATGCACACACACATACACACACACACACACACAAACCAGTGTAATGCACATCACACACATGTCAGATGACAAGCGGGTCTCCTAGTGAAAAAATCCGTACCATTTCCCGGGTCTCGACCACTACGAGCAATCCAACACAACAGCATCATCAACCAAACACCGGATCATGGGGGGATCTCCTCGTAACACAGGTGCAACGCACCACGTGTCCGGTTCTCAACCACTAAGAGCAACCCAGCTTGCATGTACATGCCACACACAGTATAGCCACACACCAAGACACACAATCACATGGTCTCCTCGTGACACTGATACAACCCACCAAGTGTCCGGGTCTCGACCAACAGTGTGATACCATCCACATGAACCTATAGTATGCTCATAGTAGAGCATGGACCTTGCCATGCATCTCCCATGACGTCGAGTTATGTCGAGGTCCACACAACACTCCTCCTGGGAAGATGAAACTTGCGTTGATTTCCTCGATGGAGATGATGATGCCGTAGCTGAACAGATCCAGGGCGATGAATCATGTGGTCTCTCCATCATGCAGAGATAGCCCCCCCCTGTCACATACGATTCAACTCCCACCCTCAAAGACAAAGTGGTGTCTCCGGATACAGCTCCTCACGTCGTTGTTGCATCACCTGGAGAGTACCAGTCCTCGCGTGAATGCCAAGGGTCCCAACTCACATTCTCTCCTCTCTCTGCTCTACCGTGATGCATTTGTGTATGCCGGAAGAAAGGGAATGGGCAAGTAGTACGCGAGCGTGGATGAAGTGGCGGAGCTGGCCTCACAGGCGGGATAGAGCACTCTGAAGCACACTGGTGTACCGCCAAAAGTGGAGAGTGAGAGCGACAAACCGGATCACCAATCAATGTCGAAGGTGACGATGGAGCAGCTGAGTCGGGTGGATGAAGGTGCGTGATGGCACCAATAGAAGGAGGAGCGATGACGGAGTCGACATGAACAATGATGGCAGAAAGTGAAGGCACGCTCAACTCCCCTATGGTAGTGTCTCCATCGAATGTCATACTTGGAGCTGGTACATGATCCTCCCTGAGTATGGGTGTGCAAGATCTTGGTAGTAGAAAGCTAGTGTCAATAGTATTGGTGCTCCCCTCTTCTTACAATTGCTCATACGCTGCCATCACCTCCTGTTGCAGCATCACTACACGCTCCTACAAGTCAGCATAATCTGCCTCTGACATGTGGAGGTAGCCCATGTCTGCCTCGCGTAGGATGAATTATGTCTCACTTGATTCTATACACATAGACTGTAGAAGTCGTAAGGACAACTGCAACAACATCTGTGTTACTCAAGACAATGGAGCCGGTGCTACTGCATCCTCCTTGGGGTCAACCAAACTCACAATGTGCTGAGACGCTAGAACATCACATGCAGCTAAAAGTATCGCATCCACACGACAGCTCGTGTTTTTCATACGAGGAGGAATGAGCGGTCGCGTGCTGAGAGAGAAGGAGAAGGAGGATTTGTCAGAGTCCGTAGAGCATGTGAAGACAACGTTCTTGTAGGTACTACCACTCTTAGCGACGATGAGATCAGTAGGGTCACCAACAGGTGAAAAAGAGAGGGCAAAACTCAGCTCCTGCTGACGAGGTGACTCCATCTGCGTGGTTGGACCTGCTCCAGTTTCCTTGACTGCCGGCATAGTGGACACAAGTGTGCAAGATTATTGCTCGACAATCCCCGTCAAGGCGACCAGCAAGCACAGCTGGCTCTCACGCACGGTCTCACCAAGAAGACTGGTTGCTGTCACCTGCTCGATAATGGAGCGAGGGCCACCATCTAACTCTGTCATGTGTGTCATTGCTTTGCCATGTGTACGAGAATCCGTAGACTCTGGGAACATGGGTGACTCTTAATGCTGAAGTTGGTCCTGAGGTAGCGCCCATACCATGGTGGGGCCTAAAATTTCTGCTGCAGCATATGTCCCAGTGACATCTCTTAGAACTACAGCTCTCAAGAATGCCTCAATCTCTAGAAGACTAGCCGGCCGACTCCACTCATGAAGTGCGACAACTGCCGGGCTGGTGTGAGCCTCGTGCACTCACGCCCTGGGCAGTCCGTATGGGGCATCCCGATCTGCACGATACTTCGTGTGCCACCGCCAGGCCACCACCGGCTGGAGTCGCTAGTGGTACCGCCCAAGCACGTAGGACCTACACTCCTCCTGATGCAACCTGTTGTTGCAGAACGTCCGGCTCCTATCCGAGCATAGATGTCGACCTCGACAACATCCATGTCTCAAGCACTACAACCGCCGTTAGATTGATGTGAGCCTACTGCACACACTCCCCCAAAAGTCCGGTAGATGCATCCCGATCCGTGACAAGACTCCTTGAGAGCTGTAGTTCTCATTCCGCCGGGCCGCCACAGGTCGGAGCGGCGAGTGGTACCGCCCAAGGGCATTGTGCCTGTGCTCCTCCTGATGTAACCTGCTACTACTGAAGATCTGGATCCAGCCCGGATGTGGAAGTCGAGGTCGATGACACGCAAGTCTCCACCATGAACGTCATGTTGGGAATAGAATCCACGTCATGTGCTTTCACCGTATCATCTGAATTTGCCTGAGCTGACGCTCGGGTACCATGGTATGGCGCGAGTGCGGGCCCTGTCGCTACGGTCACAGCAGGCAATGCACGGTGACCACACTCCCCCTTGACAGGTACAGCAACAGAAGCCGAGGAGGTGGATGTTGTATCAAGATTGGCACAAGCATAACGTATAGAGCATTGACGCCGACATCGCGTGCACACATGATTGGAATGACTACCTGAGGACATGTCATCTCAAGGTGGCGTTGTGGTAGCAAGCGAGTGGAGGATCGAAAGGATGGTGGTAGCCTTGGACTGGCCAGCAAGTAGAGCTAAAGGAACACCATTGGATGAGGAAGGAAGAAAGATGAAGGAGATGCGATCAAGGAGGCCGTTGAAAAACTAGAAGCAGAAGCATGCTCGGTGATGATGAAATCACAAAGCCACCCCGCCATCTGCCTCAGGCTTTGGATCTCGGTGAGTATGGTCCCCAGAGGTCGAACTACGGAATCTACCAACACTGGTAGATCCTCGTGCTGTGGAGGACGCATGCATCGACAAGGCTAAAGCCAAGGTGGATGCTAGTCATTAGGGTGCGTCCAGGAGCGACGCCAACCATGACGTCCATCACCACAGCATTAGCAAGCGAACACGTAGGGTGCCTGTCATGATGTCTGCGCACTTATCTCGTGTGCCGGACAGTGGATAGGCGATGACGGCACCTACTCATGGTGGTAAACACCAAGCCACGGGAGAGGATGAAACTGGGAGAAAATTTCACACCTTTAGGTCACGACGTCGGTGTCAGCAAGCGTAATCAGACGGGACGAGCTGCACGACCACAACATGCCTAGAGAAGGGAGTCTGACCAGCTGCAACTACTAGTACTGCTGCCACAAAAGGAGAAAAACCTGCTCCAAGAACAAAAGGTGTGGCGTCTGTAGGTGCGGTTGCTGCTCCAACCGGTAGACGAACAAGCCCTTGGAGATGGAGAAACCCAAAAATGCCGTCGATCCTACGGATTGAAGTATGGCAACCAATCCATGGACCCCAGAGAGATGCTGGTCCACGACGCATCTCGAAAAAGAAGTCGGCATCGACTAGGAAGGCAAAACTGCAAGCGATGCTGTAAATGCGCTAAACATTACAGTTGTCGCCATTCCACCGCCACCTCCACAGCTGTTACGGAAGTTGCTGTTGCTGTTGTGGATGCTGCTACTACAGATGTCCGTGAGATGTCGGGCTATTCTATGGCCCCGCACGAATTATTTTTTTCTTCCTCTGACCAGAAATTGCCTTTCCCCTTTTCAATTTTCTTCTACCTCTCCCCCCTTTTTCTTCTGCTCACCCTGGGTTTTCCCGTCACCCGTTTCTGGATTGGGAGGGTGGGGAAAAAAGGAGGGGGCGGTTTCAGGATGCCCCCCCCGCTTCTTTCTTGCTTACTAAAAAGAAAATGAGCGAGCAAGTGAGCGTGTGAGCGAGTGAGAGGAAGGGGAGCGGGGTCCGCCCCTCTCTCCGTCCACCGGCCAACGGGGCCGACGAGGCCGACAGGCTGCTCCGAGGGGCCCCTCAAAGGGGCTTGACGGGGCCCTCCGAGGAACCCCTCAAGAAGGGAGGGCTCCGAGGGCCAACAAACCCCTTCCAAGGAAGGCCCTTTGCTAGGGCTTGAGGGGGCTTCTCCGAGGGGAACCCTCGGAGGAGGGGCTGCCAGGCCCTCCTGCAACAGCAAATGCAACGGTGGGTGCAACTGCTGCGGTTGTTGTTGTTGCTGCTATTTTTGCTACTACTGCTACTACCACTCTATGCAACAGCTACTACTGCTACTTTCTTTTGCCGCCGCTGCTACTGTTACATCTTCCGCTGCTGCAGCTGCTACTGCTAACTTTCATAGAAGCTGCTCCTACAACTTGCTACTACCGCCGTTGCTGCTTGCTACTGTCACCACTACTGCTACTTCTGCATGTTGCTGCTGCTGTCGTCATTGCTGCATGCTGCTACTGCTATCGCCGCTACTGCAGTGGCTGCTGCTGCTGCTGCTGCTGTTATGTGCTGTTACTATTGTTGCCACTATTGGAGCAGCTGATGCGCTGCTACAACTACTATTGTTGCTTCTGATGCGCGGCACAATGGCTGCCGCTACTGTTGCTGCTGTCGCCTGTGCAGCTGCTTCAAATGCTAGCGCTGGCCGCTGGTGCTGGTGCTACCGTTGCTGCTGTTGTTATTGTGAGAAGCTGCTCTGCCGCCACTGCTCCTGTTGAGTAGCACGGCAGCTACCACAGTTGCTTCGTGTGCTCCTGCTTCTGTTATTGTCGCCGCAATCGCTAATGTTGCTATGAGCGGCTCACGGCCCCTATGGCATTCACGTGTAGTCACATCAGGCTCCCCCACATTGCTACCGGCGTGGCACCACGTGGCGCATTCTCTCTGTGTTCCATGCACTACTACTGATTCTACTACGTCTTTTGCTCACACGCCCATCTGTGCTCTGATACCAAGTTGGAAATCAATTAGGACATGTAGGCCCACACAAACACAAACATGAGCTCTGTGTGTGAGTGCAATGCAAGACGGTGTTGGAGTAATGCTCCTCACCATGGCAGGAGTTTCTCCAAAAAGGAACACCACAAAGACAAGCCGAAGTGGCTCAGTGGTTAATGGTGTCCACCTATAGAGGCAGGGGCCTGGGTTCAAGTCCCACAAGATGAATTTCTCCCCTGCCTCAAGGGAGGTGGAAAATAGACGCCATGAAGCTAGCTCAACCTCTAGAGTTCCACCTTGAGTTTTTAGAAGGCTAGGTGAGGGTCCAGGAAGATGGCACACCTTCTAGAAGAGGTGACTTGTCCTACAAGGCATCTAAAGGTGTCTTGGACTTCTGGACACCTTCCCCCCTACTAGAAGCCAGCTGAGAAATCTAGGAAGGGGCAGAAGCTTCTAGAGGAGAGAAGGGATGCCTTCTTAGGTGAGAAAAAGGACAGCCTACCAAGGGCCACTCTAGAAGCCATAGAATCTGCTAGGAAACTTCAAATCTTGCATGCTTTGGTGTTCTGGAAATCTTAGATCAGTGGCTATAAAATGGCACTGTTTTTTAGCCTTGTTCAATAGTTAATTCCCATTCAATTGAGGCCAAAACTATTGCCTCACTCTCTGACCAGTTTTATGCCATCCTTGGAACCAGTTGCCTCCACAGTTTTAGTCTCTCCAAAAATAGTTGGTGGTGTGAACAAGCCACTGCTAGGGACCTTCCAAGGTGCACACTCACGCTCATGCCAACAAAAGGTTATGGCCCCATGCCTTTAAGAGGTCCCAAGCCAGCTTGTGTTTATGCTTCCTAGATCAAGACATGGCCGCCAACAAGCAAGAGAGAAGCCGGACTGTTCTTAAGTTTAATGGGACTGGCTTTTCCTTGTGGAGGTGGCAGTTTGAGGTCTTCCTCAACAACAAGGGACTGCTTGAGCTTGTGAAGGGTGATGAGACTACCCCGCCAAAGATTGCAATGGCTGAGGTAAAGGAGGCATCCAAAAAGCAAAACGAAAAGGTGGTGGCGCTCCCTGTGTCTGCGTTATGCCCACCACAACTTGGGCACATCTAAGGATGCACCTTGGCCGCAGACGCATGGTCAAAACTCTGCTCCATCTACCAGTCAGGCAACCTTGCCAATCAGCTTTTCATCTTCAAACGGCTTGTCACCCTCTGAGCCAACGAATGTGAAAACATCATGGAGATCATGCAACGGATTGAGTCACTCGCAGCGGAGTGCGTGGCCAGTGGTTGGGAGGTTGACTCTCAGTTGCAAGCTATGATCCTCCTTCTGGCCTTGCCGGACAATTGGAGTCCCATGATCACAGTCCTTGGTGGCTGGCCTTCTGATGAGCTGAAGTACCCAAAGGTTGCTGAGTATGTGCGCAACAAGTGGATGCAACGTGGTGATCGAGAGAGTGCAGCAGCATCAAGTTTTGCTTACACAGTTTATCCTCATAGTGGAGGCCGAGGAGACAAGTGGAAGGGTGCCAAACAGGACACCAAGAAGGGTGACAAGAAAAGGGAGTGCTTCAACTGCAGCAAGGAAGACCACTATGCGTGCAACTGCCTCAAGAAGTAGCCAGACCGGTCGCAGTGGGGTGGGAAGAAAGACGAGCAGGCCCTTATGGTGTACAACTCCACCAACTTGAAGGATCCGGGAGTTGCTGTCATCGACTCCGGATCAGGCCGCCACACACAATGCAATAGGGCGGTATTTGTCACCTACGGTACCTCGGAGAGACGCATGACGGTGGCCAATGGAAAAACAGAGGTGGCCGCCGGTGAGTGTAATTTCCGCATTGAGTCAATTGTGGATGGCAAACCTGTTACGAGCACAATCCAGGACGCATTCCACATGCCCAATTTTGGGGCAAACCTGCTCTCCGTCAGCCGCCTTACTGACAAGGGACTTGAGGTGCTCTTCACAAAGAAGGAGGCTATCATCGGCAAGGAGGGCAAATGTGAGGTGATTGCGCCCGCCAAGAGAGAGGATGGCTTGTACTTGGTACAAGCAAAGATCCTCGGCAGCCGGGTGGGGTCCAACGTCGCTAATCTTGCAACGAAGGATGAAGGAGACCTGGACCTGTGGCACCGCCAACTTTGCCATGTTTCTTCATCGACAGTGAAGGAGATGGCAAAGAGAGAGGTTGTACGGGATTTTCAAATCAGTGGCCTTGATGGAACCAAGGAGACCGTGTGTGAGCCATGCGTCATCAGCAAATGAACATGGCAACCGTTTGTGGCAAAGGGGACACGTATATCAACAAAGTTGGTAGGTTACACATAGATGTGTGTGGACCACTTGAGAGCTCCATTGCCGGAGCTCGCTACTTCCTCACCTTCATCGACGACCACAGCTGCAAATTCTACCTCTACCTCATGAAGCAAAAGAGCAAAGTGCTTGCATGAATGCAAGATCTTGTGGCAGATGTGGAGCGGCATGCAGAGTTTAAGGTGAAGGCTTTCTGGAGCGACAACGACGGTGAATATGCGGGCAGCCTTGGATGGATGAAGAGCAAGGGGATTGAGTGGCAGAAAACAACTCCACAATCCCCGCAGCAGAATAGGGTCGCAGAGAGAGCAAATTGCACAATCTTTATCATGGTACGATCCATGTTGAGCGACGCCGGCCTTGCACAATGATGTTGGGCGGAGACGGCACAGACAGCGGCATACATAATGAACCTTACACTGACCAAGCCGTTGAAGGACAAGGAGAGCAAGGCGTGGAAGACACCACAAGAGGTGTGGAGTGGGAGGAAGCCGGCAGTGGGTCACCTTCGCACATTTGGTTGTGTTATGCATGCGGTTCTATAGGCACGTGAAGGACGGAGCAAGCTGGACCCACGAACCCGCCGGTGTATTCTCCTTGGGTATGAGAGCGAATGCAAGGCGTACCGGCACTTTGACCGACGGAGGCAGCAGATTGTGCGGAGTCGCGACGTCACGTTTGACGAGAAAAGCCGTTGGACGGATGAGGAGGCAGGTCTCTCCAAAAGGAGGAGTGGCTGCCACTCCTTGAGGGGGAGACGCCGGAGGACGTGAATGAGGGTGACGTCCTTGCAGCAGCACCGGCCCCAGAGGATCGCCCAAGGGATGGGTGAGTTGCAGACTTTGTTCCTGCCAGTTTGGATGAGGAATCCGAAGCACCCGAGATGGACGTGGAGGCGAGGAGTCGACCGATGTCTCCAAGGTCTCCAAGAGAGGAGGAGTAGGCGCTTGGAGAGGATGGCGCCAAAAGGGGACAGAAAAAACAACAACCGTCTCAATAGCCCCGTACAAACAGCCATGTGCGAAGAAGGACAAAGAGGTACGATGCCAACAAGGGCATTTGGACCAAGTTTGCACAAGCCTTCTTCACATAAGAGGAGCCTCAATGTGTGAAGGAGGCACTGCAGCAGAAGGAAGGGGCTGAGTGGGAGGGAGGAATAAAATCGGAGCTTGCCTCTCATGAGGAGAATGACACTTGGGAGCTGGTTGACCGGCTGGAGGGCGAGAAAGTTATCGGCTCCAAGTGGGTCTTCCGGAAGAAGCTCACAAAGAAGGGCAAGGTGGAGCGGTACAAGGCGCAACCACTGGTGAAAGGGTATGATCAGAGAAAAGGGGAGCACTACGATGAGACATTCACACCAGTGGCCAAGTTTGCCTCCATGCGCACTATCCTCTTGGTGGAAGCGGCACGCGACTATGGAATTCACTAAATGGATGCCAAAACTGCGTTCCTAAATGGCGACCTGGACAAGGAAGTCTACATGGAGGTGCCAAAGGGCGTGGATGCACCGCAGGAGAAGGCTTGCCGGCTTTGCAAGGCACTCTATGGAATGAAGCAAGCTCAGCTCATGTGGTACCTCAAGATGGATAGTTTCATGGGTGAACTTGGCTTTAAGCGCTGCGAGGCGAATCATAGCGTGTACGTGTGTAAGCAGCCAGGGCTCCACCAAATTGTCGTCCTCTACATGGATGACCTCATCCTTGTGTCTTAGGATGAGGGGGAGCTTAAAGGCCTGAAGAAACAGCTTGGTAGCCGGTTCAACATGACGGACATGGGCGAGCTTGACTACTACCTAGGCATCGCCATCAAGAGGGTCAGCAAAGCACACACGCTGGAGATGGGACAAGAAAAACATGTGCATGAGGTGCTCCTCCACTCTAACATGGAGGAGTGCAACCCCTTCGGCACGCAAATGACAACGACATGTGAGCTGAGCTCGAGCATGGGCCCGAGCACAGAGGACGAGAAAGAGGAGATGGCTGGAGTTCCGTACCACTCCACAGTTGGCAACATAATGTGTGCCATGGTGGCGACGCGGCCTGATCTTGCCTTTGCCGAGGGATAAGTGAGCATTATGTCGCTGATCCAAGGCTGCTATACTGGCAAGCAGTCAAGAGTATCCTCCGCTACTTGAAGGAGACGACACAGTTGCGACTTGTGTTTGGAGGGGGAGTCCAGAATGACTCCCTCGAGTTGGTCAGCTACTCTGACGCTGACTGGGCAAGTAGTTGATGACCGCAAGTCAACATCGGGCTATGTTTTTGTGCTTTGTGGTACGGTGGTGTCTTGGGCAAGCCGGAAGTAGGACTGTGTGGCACTATCCAGCACTGAGGCGGGGTATATTACGCTCGCGTAAGCCACAAAGAAGGTGCTATGGTTGCGACAATTGCGCAAGGAAATTGGGGTGCCACAGAAGAAGCCGACGGTGCTTATCGTTGACAACATGAGTGCCATCAGCCTGACCAAGAAACCTATGCTACACTGGAGGACCAAGCACATAGAGATCCGGCATCACTTTGCACGAGATCTTCTTGCAAAGGGTGATGTGGTGCTTGTGTGCTGCGGCACAAAGCACATGCTTGCTGATGCCATGACAAAGGCGAAACCAAAGGACAGGCATGATGCTACTTGCATGGAGCTTGGGCTTTCCCAAACCTCTTGAGTTGCAGGTTGAGCATGGACAACTGCCATGGGTGACGCACAACGATGAGATTATTGGAGTAATGCTCCTCACCATGGCAGGAGTGACTTAAAAAAGGAACACCAAAAAGAGAAGCCCAAGTGGCTTAGTGGTTAATGGTGTCCACCTATAGAGGCAGGGGCCCGGGTTCAAGTCCCATAAGATTAATTTCTCCCCTGCCTCAATGAAGGTGAAAAATAGATGCCATGAAGCTATCTCAACCTCTAGAGTTCCTCCTTGAGTTTCTAGAAGGCTAGGTGAGGGTCCAGGAAGATGGCACACCTTCTAGAAGAGGTGACTTGTCCTACAAGGCATCTAGAGATGTCTTGGACTTCTGGACACCTTCCCTCCTCCTAGAAGGAAGCTGAGGAATCTAGGAAGGGGAAGAAGCTTCTAGAGGAGGGAAGGGATGCCTTCCTAGGTGAGGAAAAGGACAGCCTACCAAGGGCCACTCTAGAAGCCACAGAATCTGCTAGGAAGCTTCAAATCTGGCATGCTTTGGTGTTCTGGAAATCTTAGGTCAGTGGCTATAAAATGACACTGTTTTTGAGCCTTGTTCAAGAGTTTATTCCCAGTAAATTGAGGCCAAAACTATTACCTCACTCTCTGACCAGTTTTATGCCATCCTTGGAACCAGTTGCCTCCATAGCTTCAGTCTCTCCAAAAACAGTTGGTGGTGTGAACCAGCCAATGCTAGGGACCTTCCAGCGTGCACACCCACCCTCAGGCCAACAGACGACACAAATTTGGCTAAGTCTGGAATACATAACATGAAAAACAAGGAGAGAGTACAAATGAGCCCCTAGCAGGCTTATGTAGGGGCGCAGGCAGCTAGCCACTCCGGGCCCCGTCACCCCGCTGAACCCAAACAAGTCAGCAGGGAGAACACACTACATATAACACGTAAACAACACAGGTGGTCTCCTCGAGGCACCGGAACAACTCTTTGAGTGCCTGGGTCTCGACCATTGAGAAAACACAAGCAGTGTTAGAAACACTCGGAATCAACGTCCAGACATCACAAATGGTTTTCGGAACATCAGAAGCACTACTCTTTACACCGGTATAGTCCACCGGGTGTGCGGTTCTCAACCCACCGAGAAAAATCTTCTAGCTCCCGACAAGCAGACAGGGCTACCAGAACGCATCGACCGCGTCTCGCCGACGCTATCGTAGATGCTAAAGAATTGTCAGGCCCGTCATGTCATCACGCCCTCCTCTACCATATACCACCAACATGGGTACATGGGAAATCCATCGGCGTCGGCCGTGACGGGTGGAAGCCACACAAACCAAATAGTCTGTCCTAAAACCGGCCCAAAACCACTGTTTTGGTGGTAACTCTGCGCAAACCCGTCAGAACGATACTCCGTCTGAACCTAAACGTGTAGGATCTCATGCTCAACACTATGAATGGTTACATGCATGCATCCAGCATTGGACTATGGACACACAATGAAAAACACACAAATCAGGCCCACGGCCAGTCCACCGATAAAATCCTATAGGCTATAGAAGAAGTGCAGAGGCCCAAGACAACATCCAAGACGTTGGGGCAATCGCCGGTCAGCTTTGAGTGGGTGGTCCACCACCTGTCAACGCGCCGGTGCCTCCTGGGTCAGTTTAGAAATGTGCAAGGGCATGGACATGGTCGCTTGGTCACAGTAAATAGTACAGCTCAATGGGAACATCACAAATCACAACACTCCCCATGACTTGATGGTACACATGTCCATACTTGTGTAGAACTGGTACAAGTGCAACAATGAGTGCAAAAAGAAACGTAACACAAGCAAACCCCATTATCAACCACTCTTAGGCAAGGAGCATAGACCGACAAAAGAAATGGCCACCGGGAACTTTGCTCAAGCCACCGCCTTTGTTAGGAAGTCAACACGTTGCATGACAGTGCCGACCCATATACCGGAGATCAGGTCTCGCTCCACTAGATCATGCACAAAATGGTGCTCAACCGCAATGCGCTTCATGTGAGCAAGAAAAACACGAGTGTTCCTTGCAATGTCAAGAGCGCTCTCGTTGTCACAGCGAAGCACAAAGGTGGGCACTGACGGACCCAACTCAAGGAACAAGCGTTGCAACCCGACTGCTTTTATAGCCCTTGCACCTAGAGCAACGTTCTTTGCCTCCAACAAACTACATGCAATGCACACCCTGCTTTCCGTTGCACCAGGACACAATGGTACCACCAAGCAGGAACATGTAGTTGGTGCGACTGCGTCCGTCTAGACTCCAAGCCCAATCGCTATCGGTATAGCTGTCAAGAACCATCAAACACTACTGGTTAAAGCAGAGTCCAAGGTACGGTGTGGAGACCACGTACCGCACCACTCCTATAACCACATGAAGGGCTCTAGCATGTGGAGCCTGCAAAAAGTGTCAAAGGAGGTTGAAGGCAAAGGCAATGTCGGGACGTGCGGTAGTGGCCAGGTACATCACAGATCCAATACGACGGAGGTACAAGGTCACCTTTACAGTCTCCCCTAGTTGTGTAGGGTCGTCCACCTTTAGGACATCCTGCCCGTCACGTGTGAGAGGTGTGGAGGCTGTGGGCACTGCACCAAGAAGATCACTGAAAATCTCTTGCACAACACGTCCATATCAGGCCTAATGCAGTAGGAGAGTCTGACGTCTGCGGTCTTGCACGATCTCCATGCGAAGAAATAATGTTGCAAGATAGAGTTCCTTCATCCTGTAGGCAGTCTTGAGGAAACCCTTGGCCTCTTCACGGCCTCCATAGAGGGAGATGCGATCAAGAGGTCGTCCACATAGACTGGGATGGCGGGGAACCACTCACATGAGTGTCAGATAGAAAGAGAGTGATTTGTCTTGCTCTATACATATATCGTGCGAGTCACGGTGCCTGTGATCTTGTGGTTCCAGCATGGAGGAGACTACTTGAGGCCGTACAAGGACTTGCGTAAGCGCCAGACCTTGTCCCCTTCCTCAAAACCTGGTGGCTGGGCCACCTAGATCTCCTCATCCAGAGAGCCATGGAGAAACACATTTTTCACATCCATCTGGTGTAGTTTCCAGTTATGCTCAGCTACCCCACCGAACAGAGCGCAAGCTGAGGTCATGCAACCGACAAGGGCCAAGGTGTCTTTGCAATCGATGCCCTTGATCTAGGAATACCCCTTGACAACCAAGCAAGCCTTGTGGCGTTCCAGTGAGCCATCCGGCTTCACTTTCTTGCAAAAAACCCAATTGACCTGAATAGCCTTCCTCCCGAGGGGAAGGTCGACTAGCTCGTAAACTCTGTGCTATCGGATGGCACAAAGCTCATCCTCGCAAGCATTGCGCCAGGCGTTTGTGTCCTCTTATGAGAGAGCCTCCATCAATGTACCCGGATCAGGCACCATCAAGGGAGAGTTGTGAGTGGCAAGTGCACACGCCACAGAGCTAGGCCTGACGACCACAAGATCAGCTGCTGCATCACAAGCGATGCGGAAATGCTGAGTGACTAGATCGTGCTTGACAGGGCACACCGGATGCACCTCTGTGTGATCTGTGCGGACACGAAGGCCAAGGGCCTTCGTGACGGGGTCACCACTCGCAACAGTTCGAGTGCAACACCTAGCTATAGGACCTGATGCTCGCTGGACTCTAGAGACCTATGGTCGAAGATGACCACCAGGCTCACGTGAGTATCCTGGGCTCGTAGAGCTCACCTCAGGCTCAAAGATGAGAAAGACCACAGTTGGTGATGACGGAGACAAAGGAGGAAGTGATGCCATGTGAGGAGATGCTGGTGAAGTGGGAGGGGACGCAGGGTTGGGTGTGAGCGAGGTAGCATGAGGGGGATTACAGGCGGGCTCACGCACAGAGGCATGGGTTCAGAATCATGTGTGCCTGTGGGGTGCGAGGGAACATGGGTAGAAATGAGCTGAGAAGGAGAGGTCTCTGGACTAACACCTATGGTCAGTGGATCATCAAGGGCCGGAGACCAAGAAGGGGAGGGGGCTTGAACGGTCACATCTGCCGGACGAGAGATGCTTGTAGGCACAGAATCTCCCATCCGTCAAAAAGCCTCACACGTAGGAACGTGTGTGACGGCCATTGACATGATGGTGGTCAGGTCACGGTACATGAGAGACACAAAGAAGAGCGTGTCGCAAGACTCAACAATGCGACAACGAGCCCGGTCCCAAAATTGCCAGGCCTTTGACTGTGGGGAGATGTCCACAAAGGCATACAAGCGACCCCGTGGAGAGACCTTGGACCCACGTTGGTCCTCGGTGTACCACACACGAGCCACAGAGCCTCAGACACGAGCGAGACGAAGATTGGCACGATGGCCAAACCAGAGCTCGTATGGTGTAGCGTGGTCCGGGAGGGACCATGTGTGAGGCGGTTCCAGACCCACGGCATGTAGGCAAATCCTTCAAACATAAAGGACTCAGGCAGACCACACTCAGAATGCATAGCGCAAACCGCGTCCTCCATGGCGTGGTTCCACCGCTCAGAGACACCATTCTGCTGAGGAGTAGCAGGAGCAGAGACCTGGTGAAAAACAGCGTGCTTGGTAAAGAAATTATCCATCTCACCAAGAAACTCGCCACCACGATCAGAGCGAAATGTATGCAACGTGTGGCGGGACTGACGCTCAGCCATCACTAGCCAGGGTCTAACCGCGAGAGTTACATCGCTCTTCTGGTGCACGCTATAGACCCACCGCATTTGGGTGAAGTCGTCAGTCAGGGTTAGGATGTATCGGCTCCGATCGGACAAAGACTCGACAGGGAGAGGGCCGAGAAGGTCCAAATGGACAAAATAAGGAGCCAAAGCGCTTGAGAGCGGGAGTAATGATAAGATCAATGATGCATCTTACCCTGAGTGCAAAAAAGACAGTCTGTCTTGGGCGGCCTCTTGAAAGAGGCCGCATCAAGACCGAGTACAGGTTGTGTCCGAATGAGCTTGGATATAGTACATGAGCCCACCTGACACAGGCGATGTTGTAGCAATTGCTGGTGCTCAGCATAGAAAACATGAGTGACAAACACACGAGAAAAAGGGGAAGGAGAGCAAGGAGAAGGAGAAGTCCGAGGAACACAAAAAAAATCATCCACAACAGAGGTACAGAGAACAATGGCACGAAAAGCAACAGCAGTCATGGTCGCAGAGTCTGTAGTGTGCTCCACAGAGAGTCCGATCAGTGTGCGGACACAAACATAAAGCAGGTAGAGCTCAATATCAGGCACAAAAAGTACCTCGGAGAGATACAAAGGGCCAGACAAACCATCAAAGCACACAACCCCAACACCCTAGACCGGTAGGGACTGACCATAGCCTGTGCAAACGGAACGAACAGACGTAGCATGACTAAGAACAACAAAATCACTACGACGACAGGGCATGTGGTGAGTGGCATCAGAATTGATGATCCAGGTGCCACCAGCATCACGGCTGGAGGACGTCAATGTACAACAGGGAATGGAACACACGGCCTCAAACGGACGCTGAGCAACAGGCAAGGAGGAACGACAAAGGGCACAAAGGTGGGAGTCAAGAATCCAATTAGTAGTGTTAGGTCCATCAGCATCACATGCCAGCTCTGCCCTCCCATGTGAGTCATCACAAGCGACAAGAACAGACAAACAAACAGTCTCTGAACCACTCGGTTGTGACAACACACTGAAAGTGAAGCGCTAGAAGGTGAAGGAGCTCGACATTGGTGCATTCACGCAGATCCGGATTGCCACTGCTCGTCGGTGGGAAGACAAGAACTGTTGCGGTGGTGGTCGTCGCGTGACCAGAGGCTGTGCTGCTCAACGAAGACCATTGTTTCTGTGCAGCCTGAAGGCCTTGAGTGGTCCGCACCCAGTCAAGCAGTTGATGGAACTCGGTGTAGCAATGAGGGTATCCAAAGTTATAGCAGTGTACAGTACGTCCACTAGTACCGGAAGGTGGTTGCTGCTGCTGCCACTACTACTGGCCTGAACTGGGCCTCTTCCTTCCCTTCTTCCCTTGTGGGATTGTTGCCACACCTTGCGTCTAAGTTGAGGTAATTGAGGTGAAAAGAGAGGAGGAGGATGTTCCAGAGGATGGATGAGTGCACTGTAAGAGGGGTGTCGGTGGTGACGCAATGACCGCTGTAACAAGGGGACTCTCGTGATAGGCCACTGTTGTCTCGCGGATGGAATTCACCTGGAGAAAGAGCTGATGTGTCTAAGGAAGAAGCTTGAGGGTGATGGAGAAGGGCTAAAAAACGGCATCGATGTACCCCAAGAAGATGTCCGCGTGCTCAAGGCAAATGCCGAGCATGATCGTGCGGAGCGCCCACAGCTGTGTACCTCCTCAGGTCCCAAGGCACGTGTAGATGCGCATGGCCCGCCCCTAGTAATCGGATGTGGGCTCAACGGTTCCTTGAAAAAAGGGTGAAATGTGCAAATGTGAGCCGCGCGAGTGGCATGCGTCTCTGCAGCAAGCAGGGACAACGCCAAGTCCCAGCCCCGACGTGGGTCAGCACCCTTGCTTGTGCCGGCCTCTCCAAGAAAAGGGCGGAAGTCCACGAAAGTCTTGCACGACATGGCGTAAAGGAGTCCATGCATCGTCCCGGCCATTGTCAGAACCTGAGCATGATCCGTAACCTGATAAGAAATGTGGTAGTAAGGCCATACCCCCTCTGAGGTGGTCCAGACTTGGAAGAGAATCTCTCAACATTCAAAACCGTCCTCGCTGACATATTGTGGTGGTGGTGTCTCAAAGTCCTTGGGTTGCCACTCCGTAGGAAGGGTAACCACAGGTGGAGAAGGAAGAGGGATGTGGAAGACACTAGGATGAGGAAAGCTGCTAGGGAAGATCTCTAGGAGATGGGAAACGGATGTCCGCGGAGGCCGGGAGCTCGTCCAAAGCTGGTGGCGACGCTCCTGAAGCAGGCAAATCTCACTCGTGTGGGTGTCATCCTCCATGTCTGGCATGTCAGGGTCCTCATCCCAAGGATCAAGAGATGGCTCGTCAAGTCGTCCTCCTAACATCGGTGCTGGTGTTGAGTGTTGTGCACAAGGTATGACACTGCCAACTCACCCGGAGGTCTACTGTGGAGCCATGGACTGTCCACGAAGGAGCTCAGTGAGCGCACGTATAGGGTCAGTCTGCTTATGATGCAGACGAATTTTCTCATCCTGATGACTCGGCAGGTCCTCAATGGCGTACGAGCATGGGCTCATGACCCGTGAGGAGGAGGATGAGGGGTCTGTTGGCCCTTTGCCCTTGTCTCCGGCCGGAGCCATGTCAGCACTCATTATAGGCCTGGATGTCAGACTGATCAAATTACAGAACCATTATCATTTCTTGAGGATTTGTAATGCTGGTAGCAAATGATGTTTCAGCAAAAGACTTGGCCGAGTGTTGGTGCTGAAGTCATCACTTATGATGATGATGTCAGCATGAAGGTTGTCCAAATGAAGGGAGATTTGGATCGATTATGCGCCAAGGGATACTGAATGCAATGGCAGTGGTTTCGTACAAAAAAACTTTCAAAAGGTTAAAAAAGTCACCGTTTTGTTTTCAGGCCAAAATCCGAAAAAAAAAAACCATGATCTGAGAGCGCTGTTCCACTTCTTGGAGCCAACAGGGAATGAAATGAGGCGGGAGTGGAAGCGATGAATTGGGTTTTGCAAGAGCATTCTAACGAGCTCTCACACCCTAAAAACGGTGGTCAAATGGGGTAATTGCATTCTCTCACGTCCGGGGAGGGTGGTATGTGCGACATGAATGAAGCTTCTAGAACCCTTCACAGACCCCTTCTCAACATCTCGTGCCTCAACTGTTGCTGGAGAGCGTTGGGAAACCTTTGGCTGCCCCATGGTGGTGGCTTGGTGATGTAGTGGCAAGGGTGTCTCCGCGAGTGCAATTTCCTGCAGTGGGTCACCGTGGGTTTGTGGGTCCACCGAGGACCGTGGCTTTTGTTGTGGCTCTCATTCCTGCTGCCACTGTTGTGTCTCTGCTGTGCAGCTCAGCGAGGGATGCCTCACCGCTCTGAAACAATGAAAAGATGTGTAGAAGCTTCCTAGCGACACAGCTGTTGACTGGGCGTCAGTGACCGGTCAGACGGTGACAACAGTCACAGGTCGTACACATGACGGCAAGGGTCTGGCTAGGAGACACAAGTCAGAGTGTCATAATGCTTCAATAGAATTTTGCAGATAGAGTTAACAAATGACAGGTCCACAGCATAAATACCTGCCGTGGCGCACAGCGGGTGTCGCACGCGACAATTCAAGGTCTGTCTTGAATCCGGCCCAAAAACAGTTTTTTGGTCGTAACTCTGCGCAAACAAGTAAGAATGCTACGCCGTTTGAACCTAAACGTGCAGGATCTCAGGCCGACCACTATGACTGGTCACGTGCATGCATCCATCATCAAATGGTGGACACAATGCAAAACATGCAAATAAGGCCCACGTCTAGTCCACCGATAAAATCCTACAGGCCGCAAAACAAGTGCAGAAGGTCCGAGGCAACATTCAAAATGTCGGGACAGTCGTCGGTCAGCTCTGAGTGGGTGGTCCACCACCTGTCAATGCGCCGGTGCCTCTTGAGTCTGCATTAGGGATCTGCACATGCATGGACACGGCCGAGTGGTCCCAGAAAATTGTATAGCTCGACGGGAACGTCACAAATCACAACCCCAACGTGGACTGCTTTCAATGCCAAGGATGATTGGTAGCCGTGGGTACAGATGTATCCCATTACTCTTTTGCAAATGTGACTCTGTACTTCTTTCACTTATGTTTTTAATGAAGCATCCACTTTGGATTGTGTATGGGTAAACGTGTCTTTCCGGTGTGATTTTTTTTCCAACAACATAACCAGGCTATACCATATGCACCGTTTGCGCAACATTAATCAAACATTAGTGCGTAGTGAACACGGTAAGTAAGCACAACATACTTAAGAATGCCTTTCACATGGACCACAATGAATGTGGTGACTTAACCTACACTTGGATACAATGACCAGGCTGACCACTCACTAGCCACATCTTGAAAAAGGGTGGCAGTGAAAACATCCCAGCCATCACCTCACAGGTAGGATACCAATGGCCGATATGATATCCTAGCATACGTAGGCCATAAGACCGGGCTGAGAAACTGCTTGAAAGCTTTCTAGCCTTGCTGTTGTTGACGTAGACATTGTCGAGTTTGCTGGCGCAGTATCAAAAAGATAGGTGCAAGCAGCAGCAATGGTCAGGCTAGAGGGACACAGTCTCATAAGCTCCAATAGCTTAGTAATGTAGAGAGGAATGACAACTGAGCAGGTGTTTATGCACGCAGCATAAATATCTACCGTGGCATACGACAGGTGACGCACGTGGCACTGTCATTTTGTCCTAAAACTGGCACAAAATCACTATACTGGTAGTAACTCCGCACACAGGCATCCAAACGCAATACCATATGAGCGTAAAGATGCAGAAAATTGATCTAGACACAACAAATGGTCACAGGCACAAGTCCGGCATTCATCAGTGGTCAGACAATGCAAAACATGCAAATCAGGCTCAAGAGTTAGTCCACCAAGAAGATTCTAGCAACCGCACAAAATCTACATTGCACCCAAGCAAGCACCCATCGTGGCAACTTTCTGGCAGTTGCTAGTGGGTGGAGCATCCACGCGCTTGTGCTCTTACACTAGCTGGGTACGCATAAGGGATCTGCAAGAGCATGGACACGGCCGAGTGGTCACATTAAGTTGTACGAATAGACGGGACAACTCACATCACAACTCTTCCCCACGACCAATGGTACGCATGTCCTTACACATGGAGAACTGACACAGGTGCGCAACGAGATTCTCAACACTCCATGCTCACACACCCCACTCTCAGCCACTCCCAGGCAAGGAGCAAAGCTCGACAAAACAAATGGCCACCATGAAATTTTCGCACGCCAATGCCTCGGTCAGGAGTTCAGCCTGCTGCATGTCCGTGCTGATCCAGATGACGGAGATCACCTGTCACTCCGGAGGATCACGCTAAAAGTGATGCTGAATAGGAATGTGCTTTGTGTGTGTATTAAACACACGAGATTTCTCTGCAATAGCAAGAGCACTCTGGTTCTCACGACGGAGAACAAAGCAAGGTACAAACTGTCAAAACTCACAAAACAAACGGTGCAACCGTACCGCCTCAACAACCCTAGCCCCCAGTGTAACATACTCAACATCCAATGAGCTATGTGCAATACAACCTTGCTTGGTGCTATGCCATGCCACATCGGTGCCGCATAGCAAGAAAATGTAACTTGTCCTGCTGCGCCCATCAGGGCTCCACACCCAGTCGATCTCTATGTCGCTGTGGACTACAACCGAACACTACCATTGAAAGCAGAGTCTGAGGTAAGGCATGGAAACCACGTACCGTACCACTCGTACAGCCACATTGGAGGGAACTACAAGAACTGTGCAAGAAGGTTGACGGAAAAGACGATATCAGGTCCTGTGATAGTCTTGAAAAGTTGCCCCTCCGCATGCCCAAGTGCGGCGCCGAGAGGCGCTGATGAGCCTGAAAGAGGAAACTCCGCTCCGCCAGGTGTAGAGGCCCAAGGATTGCTAGGATCCTAAAATCGATCATTTCCTCTTAAACATGACAAGTCACTGAATCCGTTGGAAGTTGCTTCATTGGAATCGGACAAGTATCGAGGGAGATATGGCCTTCCAAAGTTAGGATGTGCGCAGCGGCTTTGGGAGCCGGCTGCGACTCGAAATCCGGTGGATAACTTGCTTGCCTGAGTAACAAAAGTACCATCTGGAGATTTTACTCCGGAAGGTCTGCTGAGGCGTCCGGTGGATGATCCACTGGATCATGTACTGCGGTTTGTTACTGAGGGACTTAGCCAGAATCCTGGCTTGGCGTCCGAAACTCAGTAGTACATTTTGTCACTCGGGGACTTTGTCAGAATCCTGACTGCAGGTTCACGGACAGGTTTCAAACTTCATCACACCCCATCACCAAACTTGACCCAAAAGTGGAGAAGGTGTGTGGAAATAGTGCAGGGGAACCCTACACCACATGCAATGGGATGTGCGCCTTGGGAAAGGCATTTCGCACGTGAAGGAAGGCGCCACGGCATGTGGCGGCGTCAGTCTTCTGTGGTGGGTGAGACCTGCGCTTCGGCAAGCATAACTTAGGCTACGCTTGGCCGAGTCACGCGCAGTTTGGTACATTAGAAAGCTCATGACTAGCCCTAAAAATTTTGTAATTGTTTCCATGCTCTTATCTAATGCAAAAATGCGTTATTCCCTTCGCAAAAGTGACTTTCTCTTAATTCCTACTCACAAAGCGTGAGACGACCACAAAGCTCATGCTCAGTCTCAGATTTGCCCAAAATAGAAGAAGTGAACCACCAAGAAATGATCAGACAAATGTCGGGACCGCATCCTGTGGATTCCTCCTGACATAGGGTTATGGGCCCATAGGTCGGATAGCCTCCAGCATTCACGTCTTCCGTAGCACACGGGATCGTCATCTTGGACGAAGTTATGAGAAATCGTCGGAGTAGCAGCTGTACAAATGGCACAGAAGGAGACGCATCCCATTCAGAAGTATGCAGGCGGCCCAGGCTTTAGGCTATGGAGGTGGCAGTTTGAGCTGCACTTCTCGCGTAAGCGGCTGCTGGACGTCATGTTGGGAAAGGAGGTACTCGTAGAGGCGATTGCTGCGGATGCGGAGAAGCAGGCCTTCGAAAAGAAGAACACGGAGGTGCTCATGCTCCTGGTGTCGGGGACAGCCGAGTTCAAGAGGGGCTACTTCCAAGGCTGCAAGCTGGCACCCAAAGCTTGGCAAAAACTGTGTGTTATCCACCAATCCAAGTCGCTCATGACTAAAATCTTTGCGATGAAGCGGCTCTTCACGGTGAAATCGAGGAGGGAGATGATGTCATATCCGCCATGCAGTAGACTGATTCGGTCGCCTCGTAATGCAACAATGTGGGGTGGAAGATCGACACGCAGCTACAGGCGATGGCCCTCCTCATGGCCCTATCTGACACTTGGGGTCCACTCATCACTGTCCTCGGAGGATGGTCGGATGACAAGCTCACCTATGGCACAGTCGCGGAGTACATCCATAGGGAGGCGCAGCACCAGAGCTGCGGGGAGTCCTCGTCTTCCTCATCGGTCCTCGTCACAAAAACACGTGGTGGCGGAAGCGGGGGCAAAGGAAGCGGCGGAAGGGGCGGCAGCAAGAAGGGCGCCAAGAAAGGTGCATGCTGTAACTGCGACAAGGAGGGCCATTGGGCCCATGAATGCCTGGAGGAGGCAAAGACCGGCGGCAGAAACACCAAGGGTAGGTCCCTCCTGAACGTCAACAAGAACCACTTCCTCAAGAAGGCCAACAGGCGGTGCGTGGATTCCGGGGCTGAGGAGCACACCCAAGTTGAGAGGGTGGGGTTTTTCACCTACGAGAAGTCCTCCAAGTCGATGGTGGTCGCAAACAACGAAGTCGAGCCGGCGGCCGGCCAAGGTGACGTGGAGGTGGAAGTCGTGGTGGGCGATAAGGAGCTGTGCACAATTCATGATGTACAGCACATCCCCGGCCTGGATGACATCCTTAGTGTCAGCCGCTTGATGGACAATGGATATGAGGTGCTCTTCCGCAGGAAAGGCGCAGTGGTGCGCATAGACAGTGACGGCGAGGTCGTGCTGGAGGCGAAGCGCGAAGGCGGTCTCTACATCGTGGAAACCAAGGTGGTCCCCTCGGCATCCGATGCAGCACATTCGCAAGAGCGCATCGTCAACATGGCCAAGGGACGAAGCGCTGATCTGGAGCTCTAGCTCCAAGGATTTGGGCATTCGGCGCCCACAACCGTTAAGGAGATGGCAAAGTGCGACATGGTGCGCGGCCTCGTCATTGACAGTGCAGCAGACGCGGAAGCAGATTTAGTAGCCCGGAGAAAGAGCAAGCCTTGCATATTGGGCAAGGCGTGGCGCAGGCCGTTCAACGGGAATGAGGCTTGCGCAAAGGACCTGCTAGAGGTTGTACACAGTAACATGTGTGGACTTTTCAAAACACCGTCAAACAATGGCTTGAAATACTTCCTCACCTTCATTGACGACTGCATCAGAAAACTCTACTTGTACTTCATGAAGCGAAAAGGCGAGGTCCTAGACCGGCTGAAGGAGTACATCGCAGCGGTGGAGAGGCAGACTGGCCGGGAGGTCAGAACGCTACGCAGCAACAATGGTGGAGAGTACGTGGGCTACAGCAGGTGGATGAAGCAGCAGGGCATCAAGTGGGAACCCACTACGCCGTACTCGCAATTGTCCAACGGAGTGGCGGAGCGTGCGAACCAGACGTTGCTCAACATGGTGCGGGCCATGCTTGTGGATGCGGGGTTACCGCAAAGGCTTCTGGGCGGAGGCTATGCAAACACCAAGCTACACCATCAACCTCACCCCAACAGTAGTTCTGAAGGGCAAGGGCAACTAGAAGACAACGCAGGAGGTTTGGAGCAAGCGCAAGGCAAAAGTGGCACACCTGAAGGTGTTCGGGTGCAAGGCGCACGTGATGGTGCAGGCGGCACAACAATGCGACAGCAAGCTTCAACCGTGGGCGAAGCCATGCGTGTTCCTCGGCTACAAGAGCGCACAAAAGGCGTATTGGCTTTGGGACCCGCTCACACAAGAGATCATCTGTAGCTGTGACGTCGAGTTTGACAAGCAGCAAAGCTTCAGCAGCAGCGGCGACATGAGCATCGGGAACTCTCCAAAGTAAGGGGAGTGGTTCCAGCTCCTTGATTATGAGGAGGAGCTGGTGAACGCGGAGGTCAATGATGCGGCGTCAGAGCATGAAGGTGCAGAATGTGCAGTAGCCGATGCAGAGGACTCCGACGACGATGCAGTTGGGCTGGAGATTCGGCGGAGTGATCCGTTGAAGGAGGCACCGCAGGTGCCAAAGTGTGCACTCCTGGCGGAGTTTGCGACGGGCATCGGAGAATAATCCTCTAGACGCGCCATCCGTCCGGTCAATGGTTCACTTGAGCGGGAGGGATCCTCGAGGAGCCGTCCGGTCGATGATTTACCAGAGCGGGCAGAGTTGGAAGCTTCGCAGCAGAGCGATGAGACGCCACCAAACTTGCGCACCACAGCGAGAAGCAGCGGAAAGCGGGAAAGCACTTCAACGCAGGCACCATTTGATAGATCACCATGACGGAGTGCATGCTTACTGCATCAAAAGAGCCGACAACCGTGCAAGAGGCGCTTGTGCGGCCCAAGGGGAAGCAGTGGGACGTCGCCATCAAGTCGGAGTTGGCGACCATTGCTGAAAATGACACATGGCAGCTGGTTGATAGGTCAAAAGACGCCTAGGTCATCAGCTCCGAGTGGATCTTCAAGACCAAGTTCACAAAAGAAGGTGTGGTGGAAAAGTACAAGGCGCGGCTAGTGGAAAAAAGGTACGCACAACATAAGGGCGAGGACTATGATGACAAGCACAAGCATCCAGGCAATCCTTGCGGTGGCGGCCGCGAAGGACATGGAGCTCCTCAAAATGGACGTAAAGACGACCTTCCTCAACAGCATCATCGACAAAGAAATCTACATAGAGGTGCCAGAGGAGGTGGAGGCACCAGAGGACAAGGTGTGCAAACTACGGAAGTCCTTGTATGGACTAAAACAATCGCCCACATGCTAGTACCAACAGATGGACAGCTTCATGGCACAACTCGGCTTCAAGCGCTGTGAGGCGGATCACAACGTGTACGTGCGACGCAACAAGAAGCTCAATCAGATTGTTGCACTCTACGTGGACGATATCATTTTGTGCTCCCCAGAATTGTCAAGCCTACAGGGGTTGAGGGAGTAGCTGAGTAGCAAGTTCTAGGTGCTGGACATGGGGGAGCTGGAGTTCTACCTTGGGATGAGCATTACGCGGAAACGGAGGGCGCGCAAGCTTGAGCTGGGGCAGGCCAAATACGTGGCCGAGGTGCTGAAGCGGTACATCATAGAGGACTGCAAACTAGTCTGCAGTCCTGTGTCCACGACCTGTGAACTAAGTGCGACAATGGCGCCGTAAACAAAAGAAGAGCGGGAGTACATGGCAGGGGTGCCCTACCAATCGGCAGTGGCCAGCCTCATGTACGCCATGGTGGCGACTTGACCTGACCTGGCCTATGCGATGGGCCACGTGAGCAGGTACGTGGCCAATCCAAGGCCACTACACTGGCAAGCGGTCAAGCGCATCCTGCTCTACCTGTAGGCAATGCGGCACGTATGCCTGAGGTTTGACGGCAAAGGGCAGGGGGACCCTTTACGTTTGGTCTCCTGTACAGATGTAGATGACGCTGCTGTGGACAAGCAGGAGTCCACATCTGGCTACGTGTTCTTCCTCGCTGGTCCAGCGGTCTCGTGGTGCAACAGGAAGCAAGACTACATTACCACCTCCAGAATAGAAGCAGAGTACATCGCGCTGGCCGAGGCGGTCAAGGAGGCGGTGTGGCTCCATAGATTGCTGAGGGAGCTGGGCGTGCCGCAGCAGGAGCCTAGGGTGGTGCAAGAGGACAACACCGGCTCCATCTCGCTGACCAACAACCCGACAAAGCATAGGGGGACGAAGCACATTGACGTACGTTACCACTATGCACGAGAAATGGTCGAGAAGGGGCAGGTGGTGCTGCGGCACTGTAGCACCTACAAGATACTTGTAGATTGCTTGACCAAAGCGCAACCCGCGGACCTGCACGCTATGAGCGTGGCCGGGCTTGGGATGACCAGCTTTGATGGGCTGGAGGGTGCAGCAGAAGATGAGTGAGAGCAAGCAGGAGTAATGGGCATGGCAGGTGCAAGGGGGAGAATATTGAAATGTTGCCCCTCCGCATGCCCAAGTGCGGCGCCGGGAGGCACCGATGAGCCGCTAGAAAGAGGAAACTCCTCTCCGGTAGATATGGAGGATCAAGAATTGCTCGGATCCTAAAATGGATTATTTCTCGTTAAAGTGGACAATTTTCTGAATCCGTTGGAAGTTGTTTCACCGAAATCAGACAAGTATCGAAGGAGATATGGCCTTCCAAAGTTGGGATGTGCGCAGCGGCTCTAGAAGCCTGCTGCGACTCGAAATCTGGTGGATAATCGACTGGACCAAGTAAAACAAGAACCATCTGGAGATTTTGCTCCATAATGTCTGTCGAGGAATCTGGTGGATGATCCACTGGATCATGTACTGCAGTTTGTTTCTGAGGGACTTAGCCAAAATCCTGTCTCGGCGTCCCAAACTTAGTAGTACGTTTTGTTACTCGGGGACTCTGTCAAAATTCTGACTGCAGGTCCACGGACAGGTTTCAAACCTCGTCACACCCCATCACCAAGCTCAACCCAAAAGTGGGGGATGTTCGTGGAAAAAGTGTAGGGGACCCCTACACCACATGCAATGGGATCTGCGCCTTGGTGTTTTGCATGTGAAGAAGGCGCCATGGCGTGTGGCGGCGTCAGGCTTCTGTGGTGGGTGAGACCTGCGCTTTGGCAAGCGTAAGTTGGCTACGCTTGGCTGAATCGCACGCAGTTTGGTGCATTGGAAAGCTCATGACTAGCCACATAAATGTTGTGATCATTTTGATGCTCAAAACTAATAAAAAATTGTGTAATTCCCTTCACAAAAGTGACTGTCTCTTCATTCCTACTCACATAGCGTGAGGCGACCGGAAAGTTCACGCTCACTCTCAGATTTGTCCAAAACAGAGGAAGTGAACCACCAAGAGACAATGAAAAAAACTTCAGGACTGCATCCCGCAGATTTATCCTGACAGGTAGTGGCCAAGTACACCACAAAATCAATGAGGCACAAGTACGGGGTCACTTCCATTGTCTCCCCCAAGTGTGCTCGATCACCCCCCTTCAAAGCATCCTGCCCGCCAGGTATGATGGTGGTGGAGGTTGTGGGAACTAAACCTAGGAGGTAAAGAAACTGCTCCCCCAAAACGCGAATATAACGTGCCTTATGCAACAAGAGTGTCCACCGTTGAAGATCTCCATCCCGTAAAACAGCTGCAGGATGAAGGTTCTTCATCAGGTAAACAGTCTAAGGGACTACCTTGGCCTCCTTCAAGGCCTCCATCAAAGGGGACACACTCAGGAGGTCATCCACGCAGACAAGGATGGTAGTGAAGCTCTCAGTGGCACGTCTCAAAAAGAGAGACGGGTTGGAATCTCTTTGCACGTATCCGTCATGTGTCACTGTGCCAGAATCTCTTGGTTTGAGGCCTTTGGGAAGCACCAGACCTTGTCCTTGACCTCAAAGCCTGGTGGTTACACCATGTATATCTCCTCCTCTAGATTGCCATGGAGGAACACGTTGTTCACATCTATTTGGTGTAGTTCCATGTCATTCTGAGCAACAATCCCAAACAGGGGCACGAGTAGTATTCATACGGCTAATGGATGTAAATGGGTCAGAGAAATATACACCCTCAACTTGTGAGAACCCCTAGGCCATCAAGCGGGCCATCTAGTGATCCACTGTGTCTCCTGGCTTCACCTTCTTACAAAAAGACCCAGTTGGCCTGTACAACCTTCCACACAGGCGAGATGTTGAAAATCTCATAGAAACCATGCTCACGGATGGCTCTCAGCTCATCCTCACAAGCAACGTGCCACAACTCTACATCGTCAGCCAATAGAGCCTCCTTCAACGTGCCTGGATCAGGTGTCATCGAGGGAGAACTCCGGGTGGCCAAAACACACGCCTGTGGACTCTGTCCAACTACGACCAAATCAGTTGCGGTATTGCAAGTGACTAAAAATGCTCGGGAGACCAACCAGTAGCCAACAAGACATGCTAGATGCATCTCAGTATAGTTTGCATGGACACCCAGACCAAGGGCCTTTGTGCCTGGCTTGCCACTCTGAACACTATGAGTCGGGCAAGTAGACGTCGAGTCATTAGTTCGCAAAGCCCTAGAGGCCAGTGGTTGGAGATGACCACCGGGCTCGCAGGAATAGTCCGATGGTGAGGCGCTCACCTTTGGCTGCGAAGAATGCTGCTAGGCCATAGCCACAGGGAAATAGGTGCATGCACGGGAGTAAGTGTGATTAGAGATGCTATCACTAGCATGCAATTAGGTATGCTTGACACACGCATGTAATCAAGTGTGTTTTACAAGAATGACACTAGCACGGGATCAGCTGTGCCACAAGGGACTGTCACTTGTACGGGATCAGGTGTGCCAAAGGGGACCAATACTGGCATGGAATCAGGTGTGCCAAAGCGGTTTGACATGTTGACATGGTGTGCCCCTTGCCATGAGTGCCGTTGATCGTACTCCCTGGTTCGACCACTTAGCAGTGGTCAAACACCTAATCTTACTTTAGATTTGCATTTCTTGGATTTTTCCATGCAGGATCGAGATTTGAATTGCTCGATTTGAGTGAGTTTTCAGAAAGTTAGCCTAGCCCGAAAATCGGGAGTTGGGCGGGTGGAATCTGGTACCCGCCATGGGTGGCGGGATAATCCACCGCCAGTGATCCGAGTTCGTTCCTAATGGGCTCCAAATGCACCAGGGGCATGAATGAGATAACCATAAGAATCTCCTTGACCATGACGGGTCATCGTCGAAGCGCCTCCTGTTGCCTAGAGTGCAAGGCCAGGTGGGTGGCTCCATCAAGGGTTACTTCGATGGCCGTAGAAGAGGCTCTACTGCTCCGTTTTGGGCGTGCTTGGATGCATTGGAAAGCTTAGATCACATGCTATAAGGATCTGATGTAATCTAACTATGCTGAAAAACAAAAACGTGTTTTGATTCAGTTCTACTGAATGCGACGTGTTCAGCCCACTCTTGCCCGTGATCCTTGTGCTCCACACTCTTCACCATTGGTGTCCATTGGCTGTCCCAAACATTGGTAGCGTGCATCACTGAGGGCTACACATCTTTGAGGGTACCTCCACACCCACTAGTGTCAACAAAGGGTTATGAGCCCATATGCCTAGAAGGACCCTAGCTCTTCAACCTTCACGCTACCATCACGCGCCATGGCAACGACCGAGCGAGATAGCATTAGCGTCGTCTCCAAGTTTGATGAGAACAGCTACCCTTTGTGGAGGTGGCAATTTGAGGTCTACCTCAATGACAAAGGCTTGCTTGAGCTGGTCAACAGTAAAGAGACTGCCCCTCCAGATACCGCGACGCTCGAGGAAGTGGAGAAGTACAAGAAGCACAACAAGAAGGCACTGGCTTTGTTGGTGTTAGCGCTAGCCCCGTCGCAACGCGCACTAATTCGAGGATGCACAGAGGCCGCAGAGGCTTGGAAGAAGCTCTGCACCATCTACCAATCCACCAACCTTGGTAACCAGCTATTTGTCTTCAAAAGGTTGTCACCCTCCGAGCCAACGAAGGCGACGACATCATGGAGATCATGCAGCAGATCGAGTCCCTCACTGCCAAAAGCGTAGCCACCGGATGGAAGGACGACACTTAGCTACAAGCCATGATCCTCCTCCTTGCCTTGTCGGACAGTTGGAGTCCCATGATCACCGTCGTGGGCGGCTGGTCCGCCGATGAGCTGAAGTACCCATGACTTGTACCTGCTTTGTGCAAAAATCCTTGGTAGCCGGGCGGGGTCCAACATCGCCCACCTTGCGAAGAAGAACGATGGAGACCTGGACCTCTCGCATTGCCTTCTGTGCCACATTGCTTCCTCAATTGTGAGGGACATGGCAAAGAAGGACGTAGTGCGGGGTCTTGAGGTCAAGAGCCTTGACGGAGCCAAGAATGCCGTGTACGATCCGTGCGTGGTCGGCAAGGCAACACGGCAGCCGTTCGATGATAAAGGGACGCGTGCATCGGCGAAGTTGGAGGTGGTCCACACTGATGTGTGCGGACCATTCGAGAGCTCCATCGGGGGCGCTCGCTACTTCGTGACTTTCATCGATGATCACAGCGGCAAGCTCTACCTCTACATCATCAAGAGGAAGAGTGATGTCGTGACATGTATGCAGGAGTTTGTGGCGGTAGTGGAGTGGCAAATAGGGTTGAAGGTGAAGGCGTTTCAAAGCAACAACAACAGCAAGTACGAGGGCTGCTTGGCATGGATGAAGAGCAAGGTGATCTCATGGCAGAAAACTACGCCACACTCTTGGTAGCAGAATGGCAACGCTAAGAAGGCAAACCACACCATCCTCAACATGGTCTGGTCCATGTTGAGAGATGCCGGCCTCGCGCACCGGTAGTGGGACGAGGGGCACGGACAACGGCACACATAATGAACCTGACGACCGACAAAGCTGCTAAAAGACGCGGAGTCCAAGGTGTGAGAAGACGGCATAAGAAGTGTGGAGTGGGAGGAAGCCAACTGTGGCACACCTCCGCACATTTGGTTGTGTTGCACATGCTATTGTGCAGGCACGGGAGGGGCGGGGCAAACTGGATCCGCGGACTCACCCATGCATGTTTGTTAGGTACGAGAGCGGTAGCAAGGCGTACTGGCTCTTTGACTCGCGGAGGTAGCAGATTCTGAAGATTCATGACGTCACGTTCGACGAGGACAGCCGTTGGACGGACAAGGACGTGGGTCTCTCCAAGCATGGGGAGTGGCTGCCACTCCTCGAAGGGGAGACGCCGGAGGACGTAAAAGAGGGTGACATCCGAGCGGCTCCAATCAGCGATAACCATCCGGGAGATGGGGGAGCGGCTGAATTGCATTCAGCCGAGTCGGACATTGAGTCCAAAGCGCTGGCGGCAGTGGAGCTAAATGAGGAGGCGGGGAGCGAGCCCGCATCTCCACGGTCCCCAAGAGAGGAGGAGCAGGCCAGTGGTGCAAGTGGTGCTACAAGAGGGTAGCAGCACTAGCAGCAGCAGTAGCAGCCTCAACAGCAGCAGCCTCGGAGAAGCGGACACGCAAGGAGGACGGCAAAATGGTACGATGTCGCGGAGGGAATCTGGACTGGGTTTGCTTGGGCATTTCTTGTGCAAGAGGAGCCCGAGACCGTCAAGGAGGCGTTGTAGTGGAAGGATGCGGCTGAGTGGGAGGGAGCTATAAAATCTGAGCTCTCCTCTCACGAAGAGAACGGCACGAAAATCATCGGCTCCAAGTGGACCTTCAAGAAGAAGTTCACCAAGGAGGGGAAGGTGGAGCGGTACAAGGTGCGGCTGGTGGCAAAGGGGTACGCCCAATGGAAGGGTGAACAGTACGGAGAAACCTTTGCACCGGTGGCAAAGTTTGCCTCCATCCACTACATCCTTTTGGTGGCGGCGGCACAGGACTACGAAGTTCACCAAATGGACGTGAAATCTGTGTTCCTCTACAGCGAATTGGACAAGGAGGTCCTCATGGAGGTGCCGGAGTGGGTGGACGCACCGCCGGGAAAGGTGTGCCGGATTCGCAAGGTGCTCTATGTACCGAAGCAAGCGCCACTCATGTGGTACCTGAAAATTGACGGCTTCATGGCTGAGCTTGGTTTCAAGAGCTGCAAAGCGGATCAGAGCGTGTACGTGTGGAAGTAGCCAGGGTTGCACCAGATTGTGGTCCTTTACGAGGATGACCTTATCCTTGTGTCCTCGGACATGGAGAAGTTAGTGAACCTAAAGCAGCAGCTGGGCGGTCATTTCAAAATGACCGACATGGGCGAGCTCGAGTACTACCTCGGCGTCACCATCAAGAGGGACCGCAAGGCACGCACGCTTGAGATGGGGCAGAAAAAGTATGTGCAAGAGGTGCTCCGCTGCTACAACATGGAGGAGTGCAACCCCATCGGCACACCCATGACTACTACATGTGAGTTGAGTTCGAGCATGAGCCCGAGCATGGACGAGGAGAAGGAGGAGATGGCATGTGTGCCATACCAGACCGCGGTGGGGAGCATCATGTACTCCATGGTAACAACGCGGCCCGACCTGGCCTTTGCAGAGGGCCAAGTGAGCCGCTACGTTGCTGACCCCGGCCCGCTGCATTGGCAAGCGGTGAAGTTGATCCTCCGCTATATTAAGGCAACAAAACAGCAACAGCTCGTGTTTGGAGGGGGAGCACGCGACGACTCCCTCGAGTTGGTTGGCTACTCCAACGCCGACTGGGCTGGTGATGTGGATGAAAGAAAATCAACGTTTGGGTACGTTTTTGTGCTTGGTGGTGCAGCAGTTTCATGGGCAAGAAGGAAGCAGGACTGTGTTGCACAGTCTAGCACCGAATCAGAGTACATTGCACTCGTAGAAGCCGCAAAGGAGGCGGTGTGGCTGCGGCGGCTGCTAAAGGAGATCGGCATGCCGCAAAGGAAGCCGACGGTAATCAACATTGACAACATGAGTGCCATCAGCCTCACCTAGAACCCAGTGCTTCACAGGAGGACCAAGCACATCGAGATCTGTCATCACTACGCGGGTGACTTGGTGGCGAAGGGAGATGCGGCTTTTGTGCATTGTGGCACTAAACGCATGCTTGCCAATGCCATGACCAAGGCACATCCCAAGGACAGGCACGACGTGAGCTACATGGAGCTCAGTCTGCGCTGTGAAGCTTAAAATGCGACAGGTTCCAAGGATAGGGCATCAAGGCTGCAGTGCAAGGGGGAGATAGTTGACATGGTGTGCCCCTTGCCATGAGTGCCGTTGATCGTACTCCCTGGTTCGACTAATGAGGAGTGGTCGAAAACCTGATCTTACTTTGAATTTGGATTCCTTGGATTTTTCCATGCAGGATCGAGCTTTGAATCGCTCGATTTGTGTGAGTATTCAGAAAGTTAGCCTAGCCCGAAAATCGAGTGTTGGGCGGGTGGAATCTGGTACCCGCCATGAGTGGCGGGATAATCCACCGCCAGTGATCCGAGTTTGTTCCTAATAGGTTCCAAATGCACCAGGGGCATGAATGAGGTAACCATAAGGACCTCCTTGACCAGGGTGAACTTCTCCTTGACTTCTGGGCGAGGAAAGGCGCTTCGACGGGTCATCATCGAAGCACCTCCCGTTGCCTAGAGTGCAAGGCCAGGTGGGCGGCTCCACTAAGGGTTTCTTCGACAGTCATAGCAGGGGCTCTACTGCTCCGTTTTGGGCGTGCTTGGGTGCGTTGGAAATCTTAGATCACAAGTTATAAGGATCTGATGTATTATCACTATGCTAAAAAACAAAAACGTGTTTCAATTCAGTTCTACTGAATGCAACGTGTTCAGCCCACTCTTGCCCGTGATCCTTGTGCTCCACACTCTTCGCCATTGGTGTCCATTGGATGCCCCAAACATTGGTAGCGTGCATCACTGAGGGCTATGCATCCTTGAGGGTGCCTCCACACCCACTAGTGTGAACATGACACTGGCACGGGGTCAGATGTGCCAGAGGGGACTGATGAGGCTACTGGACCCACAGCCACGATGGTCGGATCGTCAGCAGCTATAGACCGGACCGTAGATGAGGAGGCTCGTACAAACTCATCCATATGACTAGACTCCCCCATCCTCTAGGAAGCTACACAGGTAGGAACAGGGGTGGCAGCCAGTGTCAAAATTCTAGACAGGTTGCGGTAGGTGAGATCATCAAATAAGGGAGCATCTCGAGACTTGACAATGCGATGGCGAGCAGGGTGCCAAAAGCGCGAGGACTTTCACCGTGGGGAGATGTTGAGAAAGGTGGACATGTGACCCCAAGGTGAGACCTTGGACCGTTGCTGGGCCTCATTGTACAAGACGTAAGTAAGAGATCTCCAAACATGAGCGAGACAAAGATCAACATGATGGCCAGACCACAACTCATACGGCTTGACATGGTCCGGAAGCAAAAAATGCGACAAACCATTCCAGACCCACGTCATGTAGGAGAAGTCGTCAAAGGCAAAGGACTCTGGAAGACCACACTCAGACTACATGGCGCAAACTGCATCCACCATGATGCGGTTCCAACAATCAGACACACCGTTTTGCTGTGTTTCAGCTGGGGCAGAGAGCTCGTAGAAAATACTGTGCTCAACAAAGGAGGCATCCATCTTGCCTAAGAACTTGCCACCATGATCTGAGCGGATTGTGTGCAAGGTGTGGCCAGATTGAAACTCAGCCATCACCAGCCACAGGCAGACCGCCAGGACATCATTGCTTTTGTGGAAAAGGCTATAGACCCACCACATCCGGGTGAAATCATTGATCAGGGTGAGAACACATCGACCCCGATCTGGGACGGACTCGATTGGGAGAGGAAAGAGAAGGTCCGAGTGGACCAACTCTAGTGGACGTAGTGCCTCCAAAGAGGAGTCAGGGTAAGAGCAGCGATGCATCTTACCTTGGATGCAAAAAACATAATCGTTCTTGGGTGGCTGCTCAAAGGAAGCCACAAGAAAAATGAGGGCTGGGTGAGTCTGAATGATCTTGGACACAGTGATGGAGCTCACATGGCAGAGGCGACGATGCAACAAGCGTTGGCGCTCAGTGGAGAGAACACCAGTGGCAATGCGCAGAAGAGAGTGGGGGAGAAGAAACAAAGGAAATGCAACAATGCACATGATAGAGGTCATCAACAACGGAGGCACGTTGAATGATGGCACGTGCGTCAAGAGAAGTCACTATGGCAAAGTCAGCAAAGTGCTCAACAGTGAGGCCGATCCTGGTGCATGCACAAATAGGGAGCAAACTAAGCTCAAGAGAAAGGACGAAGGGTACAAAAAATGTTTTCAAGGGGCTGGACGGAAAGTCAAAGCACACATCCCTAACTCTATGCACTGGCAACGACTGACCAGACACTGTGTCAACAGACCAAACTGACGCAACGCGACTAAGTATAACAAACTCATTACAATGACAATTCATGTCATGTCATGGGTAGCACCAGAGCTAATGATCCAGGTGCCACTCCACTTACAACCTGTTGATGACACTGAAAAACATGCCACAAACCAATCTACCTGTGTTGGACATGTAGCAGAGGACTCAGGACAACGACGAAGAGCACGGATGTATGAGTCATCAAGCCATTTGATAATGTTAGGTCCATCCTCATCACAAGCCGACTGAGCTCCCCTACAAGCATCATCACGGGCAACATACACAGTAGGACAAGCTGTCACGGGATCACTTGGCTGTGACGACACACTCGCACCTCTCTGATTACAAAGTGCCAGCAGCTAACGAAGCTCTACAACCGTGCAATCCCAAGGGTCCTGACCACCTTTGTTGCCTTGTAAAACGGATGTGTTTGCTACAATCATGGTCGCAGTGCATCCTGTCTATGTATCACCGGATGACATCCGTTGCGCATGTGTCACTTGGAGGCCGCACATGATCCAAGGCCAATCAAGGGGCTGCACACACTCTGTGTAGCGATGACTGCTCCCATAGTTGTAGTAATGGACAAAACGTACACTACAACAACTCGCCGGTTGTTTCTGCTGCTCTAATCCCTTGCCACATTGCTTCTCCCCTTCTTCTCCTATGCGGCCGCTACAACGCCTCGAGTCTGACCGCTCACTGTATAGGAGGAAGAGGAAGCGGCAGAGGTGGGACTGGTGAACTGAGACAAAGGAGTAGGAGGGGTTCCAGCCACTACTACAAAAAGTAGACTCCGCTAATGGGAAACAACAGCCTCATGAGCCGATCGCACCTACAAGAAGAAGCGATGAGCCCAATGAAGTAACTGCAATGACTCTGACAAATGAGAGAGCACCACACGATTGAAGCCCATAAACGGCTTCACATGGTGCAAGTGTGCCCCCGTCATAATGGTGTCGAGTGCCCACAACTCCGTCAGGCCACCAGTCCCGAGGCGTGCGCAAAGGCTAATCACGTGCCTACAATAGTCGGCTGCAAGCTCTGTAAGATCGTGACGGAGCGAGTGCAACTCGCACAGTCAAGTTGCCCTCGTGGCATGGGTCTCCGCAATGAGCACATTCAGGCCAGCTCCCATCCTTGGCACCGGTCTGTTCCGGTTGAATGGTACAGGGCCAGCTCCCATCCCTGAAACTCATGTGTTCTGGTCTCACCAAGGAAGGGGTGGAAGTCAACCATAGTCTTCCACAGCATGGCGTAGAGATGAACGCACATTGCTCTCACTACTATGTGGTAGTAAGGCCAAACGCCCTCAGAATGGGACCACATCTTAAACAATGTTTCCCAGCAATCAAAGCCCTCGTTGGTATTGTAACGAGGTGTGTGTGTCTCAAGGTCTCTGATTGAGAAAAATGCCACCAATGGTGTAACTCTTTTGAATGCTGTGCCTGATCTTGACGGCAAGAAGGTAGTGGGGTGAGAGGTTGTGACCCCATATGCAGCTCAAAAATTCGCTTCTTGAGGACACGAATCGCATCCTCAAGTGTGTCATGCTCTATCTCCTACTCATTCCAGTTTTCAACCTTGTCCTCAAGGAGCACAAGGTCTTTGAGCTCGTGGGCCTTCATTGCAATAGCACATTCGTAAAGGGCAAGTAGTTCTTGCGTAAGAATCTGAGCCCGGATGGCTCAGTGGAACGCTACAAGATACAATTAAGCACCAAGGGGTTTTCTTAGGTGGAAGGTATCAACTTCACAAAGACCTTTGCTCTAGTCAGTCATGCAATCATAGTACCAACCTTCATGTGCGAGGCAGCAGGGCATGAATGGGACCTATACCAGATGGACGTGAACAACACTTTCCTCCATGAAAAGTTAGAGGAGGAGATCTACATGGACCAACATCCCGGCTTCAAGGACGGCACTGAACGGGTGTACCGACTACAAAAGGCCTTGTATGGTGTGAATTCGTCGCCTGACTGTTGGAAGAAAGAGATCACCAGCACGCTCTTTTGGGTTGGGTACATCCTAAGTGCCTGGGGTCCCTGTCTCTTCCTCTCACAAGCCCCTGAGCTGGTCACGGCCATTCTGGTCTACGTCGACGACCTCTTCATTGCTTCTACCAATCTGAAGGATGTTGAGGTAGCCAAGGCCGTGCTGTAGTTGACATACGAAATGAAAGACTTGAGGGAGGCCGTAGTGTTTCTGGGCATGCAGGTCGTACACGATCACACTCGTAGGACGCTTTTGGTGCATCAAGAGCGGTACTCTCTCACCTTGGGGGAGCATTTAGCTGATTTTCTTGCTCTTGTGTGCACTACATCCACACCCTTTATGCCTGATGGATAGGATGCCTTGAAGGTCGATGACCCAACTGAGCTAGGTGAGCTTGTCAGTTTAACTCTCTACTTGCGAGTCATTCGTTTGGTCATGTACCTAGCCATGACGACATGACCCGACATTGTCTCTAGTGTCAATCTGCTTGCACAGTTCTCCTAGGTACCACATGTGCGATTTCTAGAAGCTGTTATCCAATGTGTGAGGCATGAAGTTTCCACCGTGTGCATTGATCTTTGCTACTGCAATCATCCCTCTGTGGTGCTTGACGGTTACGCCGACAGTGACCGGGCTTGGATTCTGGATGGTAAGAGCCGGACAGGCTATATCTTCTTGATCGGCGGCAGGGTTGTGTCCTAACGCAATTGCAAACAAGGCTGTGTTGCTCGTAGTAGTGTTGAGGCTGAGCACTTGGCACTCCTTGTTGGGGCGGGTGAGAGTGTGTGGCTGGTGCACCTGTTGCATGCGTTGCGTCAATCCCTATCCCCCGTTGTGATACGCTGTGACAACCAGAATGCGACCGCCATCAGCAACAACACAGGTGTGATTCATGCTTGGACGAAGCACATTGGCGTTGAGAATCACTATGTGCATGTTGGCCTGAGGGTGAGTGTGCACCCTGGAAGGTCTCTAGCAGTGGCTGGTTCACACCACCAACTGTTTTTGGAGAGACTGAAACTATGGAGGCAACTGATTCCAAGGATGGCATAAAACTGGTCAGAGAGTGAGGCCATAGTTTTGGCCTCATTTTACTGGGCATGAATTCTCGATAAAGGCTCACAAGCAGTGTAATTTTATAGCCACTGGTATAAGCTTTTCTAGAACACCAAAGCATGCCAGATTTGAAGCTTCCTAGCAAATTCTATGGCTTCTAGAGTGGCCCTTGGTAGGCTGTCCTTTTTCCCACCTAGGAAGGCATCCCTTCCTTCCTCTAGAAGCTTCTACCCCTTCCTAGATTCCTCAGATTGTTCGTAGTAGGAGGGAAGGTATCCTGAAGATCAAGATACCTCTAGATGCCTTGTAGGACAAGTCACCCCTTATAGAAGGTGTGGCACCTTCCTGGACCCTCACTTAGCCTTCTAGAAACTCAAGGAGGAATTCTTGAGGTTGAGCTAGCTTCCTGGCATCGATTCTCCACCTCCCTTGAGGCAGGGCATAATTTGATCTTGTGGGATTTGAACCCGGGCCCTTGCCTCTAGACGTGGACACCATTAACCACTAAGCCACTTGGGCTTGACTTTTTGGTGTTCCCTTTTGGAGTCACTCCTGCCATAGTGAGGAGCATCTCTCCAATAGTGCATGCAGAAATGTGAGATTGATGTCATCTGGGTAGGTATGGATGTGCAGTGTGCCGACTTATTGACGAAGGCCATGGGTTGTATGAGGTTTCTTGCAGCTGCATGTCTCTTGGAAACTCGCCCTGCACTCACTGCTGACTGACCTCCTCATGCCAGGTTTTGCTTGTGCATGTCAGTGCTTGTACGTTCATGGACTTTTTTGCCATCCGGTCATGGGGGAGTGATGTTTTTCATAGCTTGCGATGACCCCTCGACTCATGTCCATGCTCGTGTAGATCCCTGAAATGACAGCCACCTCAGACTAGTGGGGGAACTGACGTGGGCTTGGGAGTGCCCGAGACTCCACGACTATCCACCGGTGACACCGGTGATGAGCTAGGGCTCAGGCTCGACCAATCTAGGCTTTTCGACAATGAAGCCGACTAGTCGGTTGCATGTTTTTTCATTCATCAAACATATTTTGGTGACTAAACCATGTCCAATGTACATTTGTTGCGTACGGTTTTACACCCAGCTACGTTTGGTTCTGACGGTTCTTGATTTGGATGCCTGAGCAGGGAGATATAGCCATAAACATTGTTTTCTACCAGTTTTTCCGCTGTAGGAAAATGCGGGCCATCAGCGCACCGCCGCGAGCGGGCGGCACTTATGACCTGACCCACTCATTTGCCACTCTCTCTGCATTATGCTTAGGCCAAGCCTTGGTTCACAAGACGCATTCCATTCCTGCTCCCATTGTTCCTCGCTCAACCTGTGAGTCAGCTAGCCAGATGTATGCTGTCAGAATGGTGAACAGTTGAGCTAGGAAGCTTCTAGGAATCTTCTAAAGAATAACTATGGTGTACAGAAGGGACAAAACATACTCTTCAAACCAATACATAAACGATTTAAGTACAACTTCTTTAAGAATGGTTACGTGATTAAATGATAACTCCACTAAGATGTGGTGAGTTAAGTACTGAATTTTTAATGTACCCTTTTCATAACACCTTCAATTGTAAATACAACACAAGCACGTAAAGAATTTGTGGATGATTCATTAAAAAATGGCTATTCATTTCAGTATTGTTCTGATTAGTAAACATGTCCATTTACAATCCATGTGGAGTGAAAAAACATATCCTCCATTCAAATTCCTACAAACAATGGAGACGTACTGGACAAAAAACAATCAAATTTTCATAATATCTAGTATTTGTTATCCTCTTGCTTATAATCTCATATTCTCATAGGAGAAAATGGGATGAAAGATGCACGTCTTCAATAGAAGTGGACTTTACGTTTATCATTACTGGTTTCATAAAAATGATAAAAGTAAGAACTATCAATCCTTGATATGAATTATGAAGAAACTTTGTATGTGTTTAAGTTGGTCATTCATTTGAAAGTATTATGAATATGTTAAGAAACAACAATCTTACACTTTGGTACAAGTATCATGATAGTTGGATGAATACTTTTTTGAATCATGCTCATTGATCATGAAAGGCTATAAATTCCTCCTTCATCTTAATAGAATAAAGAAAAAGTGAGTACATATTGGCATAAAGAGTACTTTCAGTTCCTTCTCTACACGACCACTCTCCTTTTCCCGTCGGTCGCAGACGTGGCCATTATTGAAAGAAGGTGCCACCATGTGCTCGATCGTGGCTACTAATGTAAGTATTTATCCAAAACATGTCATTCATGGCCAACTTTGAAGTGGGGCGATAAATCATGGCCAATATGGATGATGACCCCGAGTCGCATCCACTTTGCGAAGGATTGCTGAAATCATGGCCAAACAAATAAAATGACCTCGGTAGTACTCCATCTCCCTGATATCATGAGTCAATCTTCCAAGCATGAAGTTTTCTCTCTTGAGTTCCAAAGACCCTGTTTGACGATTTTCAATCCAAAAAACAAAAACGTCCTACATTTTTTTCCATGTTATTATTGGCTCATGGGACGATATCATCTTTCCCGTCGTTGTGAGGCACATACAACTATTACAACATGCCCCATCCTTACATGGAGATGCCAAGAGGCTGTAGATATCAAGGGGGTATGTAGCATAAGAAAGCATACAAGACAACGTGAAAGAGACTACATGTTACGTCCTTGACATACACGAGTCCCTAAACTCCAAGAGTGGGCATTTTTGTTTTTACATTTGTGGCCTATCGCACAAAAACTTCCCGATTTTTATGTTTTTGGCCGAGGACATTTGAGCCAACTGCGCCGACCTCTGGTGTTCCGTTCCAAAAGCTTTTTTCCAGCTTCAACCACCTTCCAGAAAGGTTGACAAATGTTTCACAGACTATATCGATGCTTCAAGCCTTTTGGGACTTCTTGACAGTTTGAGACTTTTCAAAATAAATACTTCGATATTCTTGAGCCCCCCCCCCCCCCCCCCGACTCTCAGCAAAGCTTCTCAAAGTATCCACTCATGGCACGACCTTGCACACATCGCTCAACTCGAGTGCCAAGGACCCGGCATATGCCTTATTCTCATTCTCGGCATTGTGTAGATGTTCTAGGCTCACTTGACACTTACCATCAAAGTACACTGACTGCTCAATACCGATGGTCATTTCATCCCAAATCCTTGAAATGTCTTTTCTCCTGCACCTCATCCTTGTCTAACACCTTTCTCTTTGCTCGACGTAACACTCGGTATCAGAGTGCAACGATGCTGGTGAGGCAACAGATGCATTGACCCCCTAGTGAAGACCTTGCACGAGTCCTCAACTCATCTCCACCGTTCAGAAAACTTTAGACTTCTTGACAACAATGGTGAATGGAGTGAGAACAACTGGCGGCAAGCTACAGTCCCCTGCGAGTACTCGGGTGATGGAGGATGAGCAATGTGCAAGCACCAGCACACTCCATGCAAACCAGACAACAGCGGCAAGCTTTGTGGGGAATGGCGCAACACCAACGAACCCGAGGGCAAACCCTGTGACATACCCCTCAGGCTTGGCGAGCCCCTCATCCTTGCCGCTACCCATTGGTTTGACACTTGGCACGACAATAGGCACTGGGCGATAAGAAAAAATCAACAAAGACCTGTACCAGAAGCTGTTGGGACCCAAGAACCTTAACACCCATCTACTCCAACAATTCAGCATAACGATCGAGGAGATCTTGGTGTCTCGTGCACGCCAAGCAATACTCACCAAAAGAAGTTTAAAACTCTTGAGTACATCCCAGATTACACCGGTACTTCTCTAGCCATTCGATCCCGCAAACTCACGGATCGACAGTCAAGATGTCGATGAAAGTTTTGGAGGTGTACTTCACTGCAGCTAGGGTCAACAACGACAAGAATAAAATTGACCTCGCAGCCTTGCTTTTGCGTGGCACACATTTTGAGTTGGTGGTCTGATCTGATGACCATCCAACAGCAATGGGAGACCGGCAAAGCTAGATCAATGGCTCTCGCAACTGCTCTCGCGTTATTGATCGCAAACGATCTACCTCTCGGGCAAATCAACTTAACATCACATGACTCTCTCATTCCACTAGAAATGTGAGACAACTTCACACATGCTATAATTGCTTCCTTTGGGAAGCTGAAAAAGAGGGATGACGAATGGTATAGCCTCCAAGGTTTGCGTCAATAGTCCAACGAAGCAAAGTACACTAAACATTTCCTTGAAATCATTATTGGCATTGATTTTGCTCCCGACAAAGTGTATTTTTACTACAACAACCCCCTCAAGCGAGATATACAGTGAGCATCCGCCAGTTTCAGCATCCAGGATGACCTTTTGCCAATGATCGTAGAAGCTAATTGCATCAACATCACTGACTACAACACTTGGATGAAGGAATCTAAGGGCTGCCGATCCCAAAGCGACAAACGTTATTGTGACAAAGGGAGGTCGCAGTCGGCAGAAACCTTGTCCGTGATGGAGATTGGCACCGTCGATAGATGTGATCAACGGCTCCGCCAAACTTGCAAGAAACAAGGATACATCTCCCATAAATTTTGGAAATGGCATTAGCAAACCAAGGGGGGGGGGGGGGGGGGGGGG